>OX328128.1:13258861-13432511 GCA_946811695.1 Gonocerus acuteangulatus
ATAGCTTTAACCGTTTTCGAGAAAACTGAAAAAATAAGTTTTGAATGCCGTTTTTGGTTTGGGTACTTAGAATCATGGGATTCAGTTGAAACATTTACTGCATCTTCTACTTTCATTAAAACTAATATGTTGAAATGTTGGTTGCGTTTTGAGTTAAGGAAGGGTTAGAATAAAATATTTTGTTAACAGACATAAAAAAGTTTTGGTAACTTTGTATACTTTCCTTAATATCTCGAAAAAGGTTAAGAATCTTGGGAAACGGAAGAATACCATTGGAAAGCTTACTAAATGTTCTACAAAAAAGGTTCTAATAAAAGTTTTGATTAGGCGATGTCAATCGGAGAAATAAGTGCTTAAAACTTTAAAGTAATTGATTTCGCTTATTCGAACTGTTCTTTTTGTGTTTGATTTTGATACTTAAAATTATGGGATTCAGTTGAAACATTTTCTGCATGTTTGAATTTCATCAACACTAATATGTTAAAATTTCGGTTACGTTTGGAGCTAAGGAAGGATTAGAATAAAATATTTTATCAACAGACATGAAATGTTTTGGGAACTTCGTATACATTCCCTCATATCTCGAAGACGGTTAGGAATATTGGTAAACGGAGGGTTACCATGCAAAAGCTTACTAAATGTTCTACAAAAAAGATTCTGAAACAATTTTTGATTAGGCTATGTCAATCGGAGAAATAAGTGCTTAAACTTTGAAGTAATTGATTTCGTTTATTCGAACGGTTCTTCTTGTTTGTTTTTATTCCTTGATGTTTTTTCATTGGTTATAGTAGGATAATGTATTTGACAATAAAACAGATTAATTAAAATAAGAAAAGCAATTCATTGTTAAAAATATATCAGGCTGTACCGTATGAAATGTCAGTTTTGGATTTGTCGATTTCCTTCAAATGTCTTGAAACTGTCGAGGCTCCTATTCCGAGTTCTTTGGCATATTCCCTAGTGTTTTTAATTGCTTATAGTAGTCAAATGTATTTGTCAATAAAACAGGATACGTATAATTAGAATCAATATTTTGTTTGTTAGAATTCGAAGATGCCGTATGAATATCTAGATTACAGTACTGGTGTTGATTTCGTTCTTTAGAATTATTCTTGGTATTCCCTATTTTCATCTGTTACCCATAGTTTTTTATTGTTAGTAGGTTTTTCTTATTGATTATAGAATATAAATCTATTTGGCTATAAAACAGGATACGTAAAATTAGTGACAATATTTCGGAGATTTCTGAGCGAAATACTTTTAAGATTTTCTACCACCACGAACGGCTTTTTTCCTCTATTTTTATCCACTAGATAGGCTTTATTTTGCATATTATTCTATATAAGTTTTATTCAGTAGGGGATTCTGATGAAATGTCGTGTTTTTGCTGTGTATTTTAAATACGATGTATCTAAGATTGGATAACATTAGCGAGTGTACATAGTTAAGAACCGACGACGGAGGATTACTTCTTGCTATGATTTAGTCTACATATGTATATTAAGTCCTAAATCCAAAAAATAAACTTCACAACGGTTAGATACTATGAGCGAATATGGCGGTTCAATGCCCGTAGAAGCAGAAGGTCCGCAGGAAATTTACCTGCTAAGAGTTAATCCTCAAGAGCTGTAAATATACCCCAGGTATCTGCCGACACAAATACAAAGCCTAGGCGGAGAGCACCCCAAAAACACAGATCCAAACATAGGTTATATCTATATATATAAAAATTTTATATATATATATAAAAATAACACAAACACGAACACTAACATTTCTTGGAGTGACATTCGATCAACGCTTAACTTGGGTACCCCATATACAAGAACTCCTCAATAAATGCAACAAATCGCTAAATTTCTTGAGGATTCTTAGTAACACTAAGTGGGGAGCTGACAAATGTACCATGCTTAGATTTTATCGAGCCTTTACCAGGTCGCTACTGGATTATGGTTCTATAGTATATTCATCTGCCAGTTCAAGTACTCTGAAAGCGTTAGATACAGTGCATAATACGGGAATCCGGATCGCCTTAGGAGCATTTAGATCCAGTCCCGTAAACAGCCTTTATGCAGAATCAGGAGAGCTTCCACTGGATAATAGACGTTAGATGATTTGTCTAAAATTTGTTACAAAATCAAAATCATTAAAGTCACAGTGTGTAAATTCATTTTTATTCAACCCATATGTAGACATATACACACAGACAGGAGCAAAGCAAAAGCCGCTCATAGTACGCTGTATGCTAGATAGAGAGAATGGACATGTTCTTACACAACCGACGTACACGCAAAGACATCTCTCAATTCCACCCTGGAGAGTAAATAACTTAAAAATTGACTTGACTCTGACAAAATTTAAAAAGACTAGTACACTCTCTAAATACTTTTACCAGACTACGTACAAACATTTAACGCAGACAAACACAGATACCCTTTACCTATTCACTGATGGATCTAAGATGAATGATGGCGTTGGTGCAGCTGCTATTATAAATCAAGAAAAACATCTCGTCTCGTTACCGAAAAGCACAAGCATCTACACCGCTGAGCTGCATGGTATTCTCTTAGGTCTATCTAACGTACAAACTACAACACAGAACATAACAGTTTGCTCGGACTCATTAAGTTGTTTACTCTCCTTACACATTTACAACACTAATCCTATCATCATACAAATTTTAGAACACATCATCAGACTACAGACACACAACATACTGGTAACAATGTTGTGGGTACCAGGACATGAAAATATTGGACAATCAACAACGGCGGACGAACAAGCAAAACAAGCAAGCGGAAGAGAATCATTTGACTTGAACCTACTTACGACTGAAGACTTACACTTACAAATTACTGAAAATATCCGTCTTGGATGGCAAGCTTCATGGTACAGCACAAGAGACAACCTCCTAAGGGAGATAAAAAGCAGTACTCATGAATGGCAAGCTAGTACACAGCTATCAAGACGTGATGAAGTAGTAATTACAAGACTTAGAATTGGACATACACATTTAACACATTCCCATCTCATGACTAGACAAGACAGTCCAATATGTCAGACATGCAACAGACAACTAACAGTTAAACACTTACTTACAGAATGGAGAACACGAGACTATTTAACGATTCCACATGACATGTCCGAACTATTTTCTGAAAAAACCCCACACATTGTTACCATTCTACAACACTTACATAAAATGAAACTGTACGACAAAATATGACTCAACAGAACGTATGTATGGTTTAATGAAGCGATTGTAAATAAATGTTTTTGTATGTTTGAGTGTGTGTGTGTGTGTGTGTGTGTGTGTGTGTGTGTGTGTATGCGTGCATAAGAGCGGCTTCTGTATACAATGTCCTTACATTAAATCCCTCAAGACATAGAATAATGATTTTTATATTGTAACAAACTATCAGACACTCTATTATTTATTTGTTCCTACAATATTTCGGTTATTGTTTTGTTTGAAGTTTTTATTTATTTATTTTTATTTTTTTATTTTCTTTATCCCACTTTTTTTTTTTTTTTTTTTTTTTTTTTTTTTTTTTTTTTTTTTTCTAATGATTTTCTATGCTTTGTCTCTTTGTGTTTATACTTTATAAATTTAATTTTTTTTTTTTTTTTAACTATTTGCTTAATTTTATTGAATTAATTTTCACGCAGTATGCGAGCATATCACCTTGCTGTTGTGGTGCTCCGTAACAAATAAACATTTCATGGAGCCAATCGCCTACGTTACGTAGCTCCTTAAAAGAATAAATAAATAAATAAATAAATATATAAAAATCACGCGTCTGTCTGTTTTTCTGTTTGTTTGTTCTTTATACAAATCCACACAGTTTGACCGATTTTGACCAAACTTGGAATAATGGTAGGTCTTGATACGAGAAATCTCCTAGGCTAGGTCAAAAAAATCTACCAGCTGTCTGTCTGTATGTTTGTCCCTTATACAAAACCACACCGTTCGTCTGATTTTGATTAAACTCGGTACACATGTGGATCTTAATCTGGGGAGTGTCGTAGGCTAAGTCAAAAACGTCTACTAGCTGTCTGTCTGTATGTTTGTCCCTTGCACAAATCCACACCGTTCGTCCAATTTTGACTAAACTCAGTACACATGTGGATCTTAATCAGGGGAGTGTCGTAGGCTAAGTCAAAAACGTCTACCAGCTGTCTGTCTGTATGTTTGTCCCTTATAAAAATCCACACCGTTCGTACGATTTTGACTAAACTCGGTACACATGTAGATCTTAATCTCAGGACTGTCGTAGGCTAGGTCAAAACGGCTACCATCTGTCTGTCTGTATGTTTGTTCTTTATACAAACTCACACCGTTTGACAGATTTTGATCAAACTGGGCACACAGGTTGGTCTTGATCAGGGGATTGTCATAGGCCAGGTCAAAAACGTCTACCAGCTTCTGTCTGTATGTTTTTTTATTAATTAAAATCTACACCGTTAGACCAATTTTTACTAAACTTGGCATACATGTATGTCTTGATACGGGGGGGGGGTGTTATAGGTTAGGTCAAAGTCGTCTAGGACACCCAGTTGGGAGGTCACGGGTTCGAAACAGTTACAGATTAGTGTTATTAGATTTTAATAATACTTATTTGGTTTCTAATTTATTTAGGCTTTTCTATATGCAGAAAGTAGGTGTAGCATGGCACGCCGGGTAACAGCTAGTACTAAATATTCATAAAGACTACTTAGTTGTAAACCGATTCATCAATTAGCAATCAATAGTTTTCAACAAGTGGTATATACTAAATATTGATAAAAAGTATTTAATTAGAAAAAAAAACAATATTCCACAAGACTTGTTTTTGGTCCATTTGTATCTACTCCATGGACTTAATTAGGTATATTATTCTATTGTAGTTGGGCAACTAAACTTTGTTTTATTTTGTTAAATAAAGTTTTTTTTCTTGACTTGTTATTCGTCAAGACTTTTATTTGTCCTTGTGTATTAACTAGATAGGTTTTATTCGGCATATTATTCTATATAGACTATATTAGGCAGGGTATTCTACTTAATCTTGTGTACTTCTTCTTGATCCTTCTGTACATGGGCGAATATAAAAACAATTTCGGGGGGGGGGGCTGAGACCATTTCCAGGGTATGGAATACTAAATATGTAGAGCTTGGAATAGTTTTAGGCAACTAAAACGTTATTACACGTAAAATAAAATATGTTTTATGAACTAAGTGATCTTATTTAATTTATTTTTAAGGGTTTTACGAGAAGTTTTTATTATCAATTCAAAATTTCGGGAGGGGCTGCAGCCCCCTCAGCCCCCCCCCCCTCATATACGCCCATGCTTCTGTATCCACTAGAAAGGCTTTATTAGGCATATTTTGTATTGATTTATAGAGCTTTGCTTTAGAATGAGAGCCAGATTCTGTAATTTCCGCTTCTGTGTAAAAGTTAGCTACTGTCGGTGTCCCTGACGCCTTAATATCACTTTTATTCGAGATGTTCGAGAGGATTTTGACAATTTTCACGAGAAGCTTATCAAATGGCACTAGGAACATGAACGGAACCGCGCGAAGATGCTGCAGTTCCTGCGAGTCGGACTTTTTTTTAAAATTTACCGCATGTTTTGGACGCAAGATGGCTTCTTAAAATGGAATATGACCCCCTTTTGTACGACGAACCGTCCAAAAGGGGATTGGCAGGCATTAACGAATTTTTAACTCAGGTCCTCCAGCATATTAGTCCAGCGCTCTACTACTGAGCTAACCACGCTCCCATATATTTTAAATATAGAACATAAAGGTGAAAATGAACAAAAATAAAACTAAATCTTCTTCATAAAAGAGCAAAGGTTTTTTTTCTCGTATAATGATTTCTCTAGTAACCAATTTTGAAATAAATGTCTTCAACAAATTATTCTAGAGCCCTAACAGACAAATTTCCTTAAGCAGGCTACACACGGTCAGGCAGGCCTGTTAGTTAGACCTGAACAGTCCGCCTGAAAACCGGTCGCCTGAACGTGTATATATTCCAGGCAGTCTGTCAGTTAAGACTCTTCAGGCGGCTGGAATATATACACGTTCAGGCGACCGGTTTTTAGGCGGACTGTTCAGGTCTAACTGACAGGCCTGCCTGAATCGTGTGTAGTCTGCTGTAGTTTTTTGTCTCGCAAGTCTACACAATATTTCTTAATCAGAAGTCTTGAAGTTGCAAAGTCCTGGCGATTTAGTCCAAATCTATAAAAGGATGGTTTATCTGTCCCCTGTCTCGTTAATAATTGTGTCTTATAGAAGATAAAAATGGGTTCATTCGTTTTCCTAGGTCACGAAGCCTATAAAACGAGTACTTGCAAGCATATGAAGTAAGCAGAACGATTTTTTTCGCGCGACATTCGCTCCAAAAACCATGTTCCGGTGGGCGGAACATTTCAAACTTTGAACTTGACCTTTCAAATTAGACGAAAGATTTTTGTACCAAATTTCATCAAAATCGGACCATTCGTCTGGGAGCTAGAGAGCGAACAGACAAATATATATATACAAATTTGAACCACCGTCATTTTCGGTCTCTAGGGGTTCTGAAACTCAAAATTTTCTAGTCGGCACTTCCGGATTGTTTTATGAGATCAACCTCATAAGCGGGGTTCCTCCCAATGAAGGGAGGGAGGAACCGCGCTAAAAGTCAGACTCGCAGGAACTGCGTCATCTTAGAGCGATTCCGTTCACATCCCTAAAGCCATTAGTAAAGGAGCACAATCAGTTATTGGTAGGGTTTGATTTTTCGTTAAAAACATAAAATGACATCTCAAAGAGAATGAAGGTTTAAGGCGCCAAAACAGGAAACTGATAGTATTCCAAGCGGAAATGACTCCCCTCACATTCTTGACGTCCTCTATGGGAAACACTATTACCAATACGTTTCCCATTTTAATACCTTACTTTATTAAATTACTAATTTTACTATTATATGCAATTATAAAAGCAATAAACAATTAAAACGTTAGGTAAACAGTGACAAAAGCCCGTTGAAAATAAAAAAAAACTTACACTTGTAAAGTTTCAAGCACTTATTTCTCGGATTGACATCGCCTCATCGAAAATTCCAATTGAAACTTTTTTGTAGGGAATTTAGTAAGTTTTCGAATAGTCACTACTATTTACTACGATTTCTGAAAACGGTTGGGAAATCGTGGTTAGTGGAACGTAGCCTTTCAAAATCTTACTGAAGTCCCTACAAAAAAGGTTCTGATGTAATTTTCGATGGTGCGATGTCAATCGGAGAAAAAAGGACTACTACATTCGCAATTGTTAGTTTTGGTCTTTTGAACGGGTTTTTGTATTTGTTTACCTAAAGTTTTAACTGGTTGATTAGCACTAGAGATATGATCAGAACCGCACTAAGATGACGCAGTTCGTGCGAGTCGGACCTTATATTTTTTTTATAGGTTCTTCGGTTTTAAACCATTTTTAAGGTGACACCTTTTACCTTTTTCGATAAAAGTGGACAAATATTTTGTTATACAATCGGCAGGATCAAATATGTTGGAAGAACCGATCCAACCTTAATAGCTTAGCTATGTTTCTTCGGCTTTCGCTAAAAAATGTTTACTCATCGAAATTAATGCCAGTTTTGCGGGAATCTTGAGGGCATTCTGGAAAAATCGCGATTACTTAAGATAATTGCAGATTCTGCAGTAAGTGGTCCCATAAGCAGCTACCTAATGGTACATTTGCAGACAGTAAATTACAAAATGGTTTTCTGATGACCGTCTTCGAATGTTGTAATTCCTGTTTTTAGCTGTTTATCGCCAATTTGTGTAATGTTAGGCGAAATGGACGGATTTCTTTCAAATCATGACCATATCGTCGATACAAAAGCAAACTAACGAATATGAAAATCACCACTTTTCAGAGTGGAAAAGTATTTATTCATAACGTTTTTTTGGACAGTCAAATATTCGGCAGATTTGACCTATTGATAGTGGAATACTTTCCCTTTAATAGAGTGAAGTCAGATTGAAGAATTTGCCGTAAATAAGTCCAGCAGAAATTATTAAAGATGGACAATAAAAGATACATTTTTTCATATTCGTTAGTTTGCATTTGTATCGACGATATGTATTCGAATGGTCTACGATATGATAAATTCAAAATCTTGTAGATAATTAAATTATTTTTTTTTTTTTTTTTTTTTTTTTTTATTTTTTTTTTTTTTTTACGGCGCATCTACATCTAGGTCATTAGCGCCGACATCCAGGGTGCAGCGAGGAATTTTACCAGCGAGCCGTGGGATGATAAAATTCCTGCCGGAGGTTGGGAATCGAACCCACCATCTCCCGCTTATGAATCCAAGGCGCTAGCCATTAGACCACGGGAGACCCCAATTAAATTATTATTAACGTTAATTATGTTGTTAATTATGTTGTTAATTTTTCGTTTCATGGCGTATCACCAATTGGGCTATTAACGCCGGGCTATCTACAGGTTGCCACCCTTTTATAATTCCAACAATACCTGGTCCATCACCTATTCACTTACTGGCTACTTTTTGTTTTATGCTTTATTATTAATTATAATGAAATGGTATTTATACGAAATAGATTAAAGTTATCTTTGGGAGTCTGTTAATAAAAAATATGTTACTTTTAATGGAAGTTAAATGATATATTTGAATGTTTCATTTTTTATATTTATGAATATTGCTCAAGAGCTTGATTAATTAATTATAAATTAAAAACAGAAAACAAATTTAGTAAACTCTTAGGAAAAAATATTTATTTAAATTTTAACGTCCATTATTATTTACTACGAATTTTAGGACGGGTTATCTATAGGAAACCACCCTGTTCTAGCCAGGATGGGCATAAATGCGTTTTCTTTTTTCCAAATAAAAGGATCCACCCCATAGTGGGGATCGAAACCACGACCCTTGCCACGGAGTGTTAAGTGCTCACGCCTAAAAAATAGGAAAAAATATATGTTTTCAAAGATTAATTTCGATTATAAAATGATCAACCACAATTTTTTAATTGGTATACTAAAAAAAGGTCTGACTCGCCTAAACTGCGTCATCTTAGCGCTAGCGAAAATTGTAAGAGCTTGGAATAATAATAATAATTATTTTGTTTCGATATTTCTTGAAAAATTTGAACCACAGCTTCAATAACCTCTGGAAAAAGAGAGATTTTAGGCACCACAATGCAAAGGAATCTGAAAGAAGCCACCTAGAAGCAAGCATTACTCATTTCGCGCGCTCCATCATTCTTAAGGAAAACTGCCTGAAACGATTTATTGAAGTACAACTTTCCTGTTGAGTGCAATTAAGGAAAACGTATACAAAAAAAACCTTCAATGGAACTTTATCTACACTGACGACTTTTAATCTTGTCGAGTTTCGTTGAAATATAACAAAAATACCGCTGGTAGTGGCAAATTGGTAATTTGAATCCAAAGTTAACTCCCCCCCGTACTAATGAAACGATATAATTTATTTTGAGAACACATTTTGCTATTAAGATTGTCAACACAAAATCAAAATCATTAAAGTCACAGTGTGTAAATTCATTTTTATTCAACCCATATGTAGACATATACACACAGACAGGAGCAAAGCAAAAGCCGCTCATAGTACGCTGTATGCTAGATAGAGAGAATGGACATGTTCTTACACAACCGACGTACACGCAAAGACATCTCTCAATTCCACCCTGGAGAGTAAATAACTTAAAAATTGACTTGACTCTGACAAAATTTAAAAAGACTAGTACACTCTCTAAATACTTTTACCAGACTACGTACAAACATTTAACGCAGACAAACACAGATACCCTTTACCTATTCACTGATGGATCTAAGATGAATGATGGCGTTGGTGCAGCTGCTATTATAAATCAAGAAAAACATCTCGTCTCGTTACCGAAAAGCACAAGCATCTACACCGCTGAGCTGCATGGTATTCTCTTAGGTCTATCTAACGTACAAACTACAACACAGAACATAACAGTTTGCTCGGACTCATTAAGTTGTTTACTCTCCTTACACATTTACAACACTAATCCTATCATCATACAAATTTTAGAACACATCATCAGACTACAGACACACAACATACTGGTAACAATGTTGTGGGTACCAGGACATGAAAATATTGGACAATCAACAACGGCGGACGAACAAGCAAAACAAGCAAGCGGAAGAGAATCATTTGACTTGAACCTACTTACGACTGAAGACTTACACTTACAAATTACTGAAAATATCCGTCTTGGATGGCAAGCTTCATGGTACAGCACAAGAGACAACCTCCTAAGGGAGATAAAAAGCAGTACTCATGAATGGCAAGCTAGTACACAGCTATCAAGACGTGATGAAGTAGTAATTACAAGACTTAGAATTGGACATACACATTTAACACATTCCCATCTCATGACTAGACAAGACAGTCCAATATGTCAGACATGCAACAGACAACTAACAGTTAAACACTTACTTACAGAATGGAGAACACGAGACTATTTAACGATTCCACATGACATGTCCGAACTATTTTCTGAAAAAACCCCACACATTGTTACCATTCTACAACACTTACATAAAATGAAACTGTACGACAAAATATGACTCAACAGAACGTATGTATGGTTTAATGAAGCGATTGTAAATAAATGTTTTTGTATGTTTGAGTGTGTGTGTGTGTGTGTGTGTGTGTGTGTGTGTGTGTGTATGCGTGCATAAGAGCGGCTTCTGTATACAATGTCCTTACATTAAATCCCTCAAGACATAGAATAATGATTTTTATATTGTAACAAACTATCAGACACTCTATTATTTATTTGTTCCTACAATATTTCGGTTATTGTTTTGTTTGAAGTTTTTATTTATTTATTTTTATTTTTTTATTTTCTTTATCCCACTTTTTTTTTTTTTTTTTTTTTTTTTTTTTTTTTTTTTTTTTTTCTAATGATTTTCTATGCTTTGTCTCTTTGTGTTTATACTTTATAAATTTAATTTTTTTTTTTTTTTTAACTATTTGCTTAATTTTATTGAATTAATTTTCACGCAGTATGCGAGCATATCACCTTGCTGTTGTGGTGCTCCGTAACAAATAAACATTTCATGGAGCCAATCGCCTACGTTACGTAGCTCCTTAAAAGAATAAATAAATAAATAAATAAATATATAAAAATCACGCGTCTGTCTGTTTTTCTGTTTGTTTGTTCTTTATACAAATCCACACAGTTTGACCGATTTTGACCAAACTTGGAATAATGGTAGGTCTTGATACGAGAAATCTCCTAGGCTAGGTCAAAAAAATCTACCAGCTGTCTGTCTGTATGTTTGTCCCTTATACAAAACCACACCGTTCGTCTGATTTTGATTAAACTCGGTACACATGTGGATCTTAATCTGGGGAGTGTCGTAGGCTAAGTCAAAAACGTCTACTAGCTGTCTGTCTGTATGTTTGTCCCTTGCACAAATCCACACCGTTCGTCCAATTTTGACTAAACTCAGTACACATGTGGATCTTAATCAGGGGAGTGTCGTAGGCTAAGTCAAAAACGTCTACCAGCTGTCTGTCTGTATGTTTGTCCCTTATAAAAATCCACACCGTTCGTACGATTTTGACTAAACTCGGTACACATGTAGATCTTAATCTCAGGACTGTCGTAGGCTAGGTCAAAACGGCTACCATCTGTCTGTCTGTATGTTTGTTCTTTATACAAACTCACACCGTTTGACAGATTTTGATCAAACTGGGCACACAGGTTGGTCTTGATCAGGGGATTGTCATAGGCCAGGTCAAAAACGTCTACCAGCTTCTGTCTGTATGTTTTTTTATTAATTAAAATCTACACCGTTAGACCAATTTTTACTAAACTTGGCATACATGTATGTCTTGATACGGGGGGGGGGTGTTATAGGTTAGGTCAAAGTCGTCTAGGACACCCAGTTGGGAGGTCACGGGTTCGAAACAGTTACAGATTAGTGTTATTAGATTTTAATAATACTTATTTGGTTTCTAATTTATTTAGGCTTTTCTATATGCAGAAAGTAGGTGTAGCATGGCACGCCGGGTAACAGCTAGTACTAAATATTCATAAAGACTACTTAGTTGTAAACCGATTCATCAATTAGCAATCAATAGTTTTCAACAAGTGGTATATACTAAATATTGATAAAAAGTATTTAATTAGAAAAAAAAACAATATTCCACAAGACTTGTTTTTGGTCCATTTGTATCTACTCCATGGACTTAATTAGGTATATTATTCTATTGTAGTTGGGCAACTAAACTTTGTTTTATTTTGTTAAATAAAGTTTTTTTTCTTGACTTGTTATTCGTCAAGACTTTTATTTGTCCTTGTGTATTAACTAGATAGGTTTTATTCGGCATATTATTCTATATAGACTATATTAGGCAGGGTATTCTACTTAATCTTGTGTACTTCTTCTTGATCCTTCTGTACATGGGCGAATATAAAAACAATTTCGGGGGGGGGGGGCTGAGACCATTTCCAGGGTATGGAATACTAAATATGTAGAGCTTGGAATAGTTTTAGGCAACTAAAACGTTATTACACGTAAAATAAAATATGTTTTATGAACTAAGTGATCTTATTTAATTTATTTTTAAGGGTTTTACGAGAAGTTTTTATTATCAATTCAAAATTTCGGGAGGGGCTGCAGCCCCCTCAGCCCCCCCCCCCCTCATATACGCCCATGCTTCTGTATCCACTAGAAAGGCTTTATTAGGCATATTTTGTATTGATTTATAGAGCTTTGCTTTAGAATGAGAGCCAGATTCTGTAATTTCCGCTTCTGTGTAAAAGTTAGCTACTGTCGGTGTCCCTGACGCCTTAATATCACTTTTATTCGAGATGTTCGAGAGGATTTTGACAATTTTCACGAGAAGCTTATCAAATGGCACTAGGAACATGAACGGAACCGCGCGAAGATGCTGCAGTTCCTGCGAGTCGGACTTTTTTTTAAAATTTACCGCATGTTTTGGACGCAAGATGGCTTCTTAAAATGGAATATGACCCCCTTTTGTACGACGAACCGTCCAAAAGGGGATTGGCAGGCATTAACGAATTTTTAACTCAGGTCCTCCAGCATATTAGTCCAGCGCTCTACTACTGAGCTAACCACGCTCCCATATATTTTAAATATAGAACATAAAGGTGAAAATGAACAAAAATAAAACTAAATCTTCTTCATAAAAGAGCAAAGGTTTTTTTTCTCGTATAATGATTTCTCTAGTAACCAATTTTGAAATAAATGTCTTCAACAAATTATTCTAGAGCCCTAACAGACAAATTTCCTTAAGCAGGCTACACACGGTCAGGCAGGCCTGTTAGTTAGACCTGAACAGTCCGCCTGAAAACCGGTCGCCTGAACGTGTATATATTCCAGGCAGTCTGTCAGTTAAGACTCTTCAGGCGGCTGGAATATATACACGTTCAGGCGACCGGTTTTTAGGCGGACTGTTCAGGTCTAACTGACAGGCCTGCCTGAATCGTGTGTAGTCTGCTGTAGTTTTTTGTCTCGCAAGTCTACACAATATTTCTTAATCAGAAGTCTTGAAGTTGCAAAGTCCTGGCGATTTAGTCCAAATCTATAAAAGGATGGTTTATCTGTCCCCTGTCTCGTTAATAATTGTGTCTTATAGAAGATAAAAATGGGTTCATTCGTTTTCCTAGGTCACGAAGCCTATAAAACGAGTACTTGCAAGCATATGAAGTAAGCAGAACGATTTTTTTCGCGCGACATTCGCTCCAAAAACCATGTTCCGGTGGGCGGAACATTTCAAACTTTGAACTTGACCTTTCAAATTAGACGAAAGATTTTTGTACCAAATTTCATCAAAATCGGACCATTCGTCTGGGAGCTAGAGAGCGAACAGACAAATATATATATACAAATTTGAACCACCGTCATTTTCGGTCTCTAGGGGTTCTGAAACTCAAAATTTTCTAGTCGGCACTTCCGGATTGTTTTATGAGATCAACCTCATAAGCGGGGTTCCTCCCAATGAAGGGAGGGAGGAACCGCGCTAAAAGTCAGACTCGCAGGAACTGCGTCATCTTAGAGCGATTCCGTTCACATCCCTAAAGCCATTAGTAAAGGAGCACAATCAGTTATTGGTAGGGTTTGATTTTTCGTTAAAAACATAAAATGACATCTCAAAGAGAATGAAGGTTTAAGGCGCCAAAACAGGAAACTGATAGTATTCCAAGCGGAAATGACTCCCCTCACATTCTTGACGTCCTCTATGGGAAACACTATTACCAATACGTTTCCCATTTTAATACCTTACTTTATTAAATTACTAATTTTACTATTATATGCAATTATAAAAGCAATAAACAATTAAAACGTTAGGTAAACAGTGACAAAAGCCCGTTGAAAATAAAAAAAAACTTACACTTGTAAAGTTTCAAGCACTTATTTCTCGGATTGACATCGCCTCATCGAAAATTCCAATTGAAACTTTTTTGTAGGGAATTTAGTAAGTTTTCGAATAGTCACTACTATTTACTACGATTTCTGAAAACGGTTGGGAAATCGTGGTTAGTGGAACGTAGCCTTTCAAAATCTTACTGAAGTCCCTACAAAAAAGGTTCTGATGTAATTTTCGATGGTGCGATGTCAATCGGAGAAAAAAGGACTACTACATTCGCAATTGTTAGTTTTGGTCTTTTGAACGGGTTTTTGTATTTGTTTACCTAAAGTTTTAACTGGTTGATTAGCACTAGAGATATGATCAGAACCGCACTAAGATGACGCAGTTCGTGCGAGTCGGACCTTATATTTTTTTTATAGGTTCTTCGGTTTTAAACCATTTTTAAGGTGACACCTTTTACCTTTTTCGATAAAAGTGGACAAATATTTTGTTATACAATCGGCAGGATCAAATATGTTGGAAGAACCGATCCAACCTTAATAGCTTAGCTATGTTTCTTCGGCTTTCGCTAAAAAATGTTTACTCATCGAAATTAATGCCAGTTTTGCGGGAATCTTGAGGGCATTCTGGAAAAATCGCGATTACTTAAGATAATTGCAGATTCTGCAGTAAGTGGTCCCATAAGCAGCTACCTAATGGTACATTTGCAGACAGTAAATTACAAAATGGTTTTCTGATGACCGTCTTCGAATGTTGTAATTCCTGTTTTTAGCTGTTTATCGCCAATTTGTGTAATGTTAGGCGAAATGGACGGATTTCTTTCAAATCATGACCATATCGTCGATACAAAAGCAAACTAACGAATATGAAAATCACCACTTTTCAGAGTGGAAAAGTATTTATTCATAACGTTTTTTTGGACAGTCAAATATTCGGCAGATTTGACCTATTGATAGTGGAATACTTTCCCTTTAATAGAGTGAAGTCAGATTGAAGAATTTGCCGTAAATAAGTCCAGCAGAAATTATTAAAGATGGACAATAAAAGATACATTTTTTCATATTCGTTAGTTTGCATTTGTATCGACGATATGTATTCGAATGGTCTACGATATGATAAATTCAAAATCTTGTAGATAATTAAATTATTTTTTTTTTTTTTTTTTTTTTTTTTTTTTTTTTTTTTTTTTTTTACGGCGCATCTACATCTAGGTCATTAGCGCCGACATCCAGGGTGCAGCGAGGAATTTTACCAGCGAGCCGTGGGATGATAAAATTCCTGCCGGAGGTTGGGAATCGAACCCACCATCTCCCGCTTATGAATCCAAGGCGCTAGCCATTAGACCACGGGAGACCCCAATTAAATTATTATTAACGTTAATTATGTTGTTAATTATGTTGTTAATTTTTCGTTTCATGGCGTATCACCAATTGGGCTATTAACGCCGGGCTATCTACAGGTTGCCACCCTTTTATAATTCCAACAATACCTGGTCCATCACCTATTCACTTACTGGCTACTTTTTGTTTTATGCTTTATTATTAATTATAATGAAATGGTATTTATACGAAATAGATTAAAGTTATCTTTGGGAGTCTGTTAATAAAAAATATGTTACTTTTAATGGAAGTTAAATGATATATTTGAATGTTTCATTTTTTATATTTATGAATATTGCTCAAGAGCTTGATTAATTAATTATAAATTAAAAACAGAAAACAAATTTAGTAAACTCTTAGGAAAAAATATTTATTTAAATTTTAACGTCCATTATTATTTACTACGAATTTTAGGACGGGTTATCTATAGGAAACCACCCTGTTCTAGCCAGGATGGGCATAAATGCGTTTTCTTTTTTCCAAATAAAAGGATCCACCCCATAGTGGGGATCGAAACCACGACCCTTGCCACGGAGTGTTAAGTGCTCACGCCTAAAAAATAGGAAAAAATATATGTTTTCAAAGATTAATTTCGATTATAAAATGATCAACCACAATTTTTTAATTGGTATACTAAAAAAAGGTCTGACTCGCCTAAACTGCGTCATCTTAGCGCTAGCGAAAATTGTAAGAGCTTGGAATAATAATAATAATTATTTTGTTTCGATATTTCTTGAAAAATTTGAACCACAGCTTCAATAACCTCTGGAAAAAGAGAGATTTTAGGCACCACAATGCAAAGGAATCTGAAAGAAGCCACCTAGAAGCAAGCATTACTCATTTCGCGCGCTCCATCATTCTTAAGGAAAACTGCCTGAAACGATTTATTGAAGTACAACTTTCCTGTTGAGTGCAATTAAGGAAAACGTATACAAAAAAAACCTTCAATGGAACTTTATCTACACTGACGACTTTTAATCTTGTCGAGTTTCGTTGAAATATAACAAAAATACCGCTGGTAGTGGCAAATTGGTAATTTGAATCCAAAGTTAACTCCCCCCCGTACTAATGAAACGATATAATTTATTTTGAGAACACATTTTGCTATTAAGATTGTCACAACGAATACCAAGTTTCATTGCAATACAACAAAAATTGCGGTCTGTTTGGGCAAATAACTACTTTGGGTCCGGAGTAAAACCCCTCTAGATGGACGAATTTTGCTGGTTAACGAACTCGTTCAATCATTTGCTATGGGAATACTATATACCTTGTTTCGTGACGAAAAAAACAGAAACTCTGGTGTGTATAGTTTATGAAATGTTCGACATGATTCTTTACATTGCCATAACTTTTTTATTTATGAACCGATTGACATGAAACAATCACCAAGTGTTAAGTGAAGCTTAACACAATATCATTATTAGTGAAACCTACGTCTAAATCGGAAAAGCCGTTTCTGAGATTAGCATGCTCAAACGCACTGATTAAATGAGCATACACAATTAAAAGTCATCGCACCTATTATTTCGCAGCTGGTGAAATTGCAGATAACGTGGTCGAATTGTGTATTGGATTTGCTTTGAAATGACACCAGAAGCAGTGTTGGGCATTATTCGAATAAATTATTATTCGAATGATCATTCGAATAAATGTTTAGTGAATGATGAATAATTCACTGAATTATCTTATTCACACAGTACATCATGAATTAATCACAGAATTATTCGTTATTCATTATTCGTTATTCATCATTAATTATTCATTATTCGTTATTATTTATTTCTAGTTGGTCTACTGAATAATCCTACTCAAACACACATATATATACGTATTTCTGGCTGCCAACATTATAATAAATCTATCGTTATTCACTAAAACATGTTTATTCTGAATGATCATTCGAATAATTTGTGAATAAAACATAAACTTCATTCACAGAATAACGAATAATGAATAAAAGTAATTATTCTTCATTCATGAATGAAATAATACATTTATTCATTAATCATTATTCATCATTCTGAATAATTTTTGCCCAACACTGACCAGAAGCAATACTCTAAGGACCAGTAGAACCGGAGATATTAATGAATGTCTCCAACGGCCATAGGCACGTTGAATGCACCGGTTCCCGTAGATCACCGAAGTTAAGCAACGTCGGGCGTGGCCAGTACCAGAATTGGTGACCGACCACGTGCTGTTGGCATTATAGAAAAGGGTGGCAACCTGTAGACAGCCCGGCGTTAATAGCCCTAATGTTGATACGCCGTTAAACACACACACACACACACAAAAAAATTAATGAATGTCCTGCCTAGTCTATCATTCACCCCACTGTGCGTCTGAGTTTTCTTGCTATCAATGCATTTATAATGTTTCCTCCAAGAAATGTTAAAATAATGTTTTACCATCCGGTTACATGTAATACCAATATAAAAATAAAATAAATTGATCCATTAGAAGTTGGGGGGAGGTTACTTCTGATGAAAATTACAAATAATAATTAACAATTGAGTCAGCTGTTATTACAATTTTAAAAGACCAAAATTATCCCATAAACTCACTTTATTTTGAATTTATATATTTTTTGTTTTAATGAATTTATTGATTAATGCAGTGTACACTGCCTCCATTCTGAGGAATGAGCTTGTCAACGCAGCTCTTGCGTGACGGACTCTTTTCTAAAAACAGCCCACCAAACCTGACGGGAATCGAACACAAGACCTTATGCACGGAGCGTTCCCGCCTCGCCCCACGGCCACCGGGTCTCCATCGCACGAACTGGAAGCTATAGCCCTCATCAATGGAAAATCACGCGTACCCACCAGGAGCTGGTAGGAGTGGGGGTGACTGTTGGATAACGCTATCAGTTCTTCCTAGCTGGTCAGTCTTAATCGGTATGTGACTTAGTACAGTGATTCTCTTCACCATCGATAGTTACTTACGGCGAATCGATATATAGTCGATAGTAACACCATTATTATTAAGGTAATGTCTTAATTTTTATATCAGAAACTATTTTTTATTATTACTATGAAATTTATTTTTTATTACCAATTGGTGGCCGTGAAAATTAAGCTCTGTGAGTTCCGTGCATTTGGTCTCCCACCTGTGGTTCGATTCCCGCTGCGGGTGTTGGCTCTTTTTTCAATAGAAGATTAAACATCATCCACACCGCTAGAAAAGGGTGGTACACTCTAGAAAACCACCTTCAACAATTAGTATAACTTTTTTCAGGACGTTAAAACTATAATAAAAAATCTAACATCGCCACTAAATTTTATTTGGCTTATTATTTTTCAGTCCAAGGAAAATAAATGAGTAATGTATAAAAATAATAATAACAAAAAAAGTAGAAAAATGGAATAAAGGCTGATAAAAAAAATATAAATACATAAATAAAAAATATTTTAATAAATGCATATTCAAATTAAGTATGCATAGTATACTATATACTTAAATTAAATTAAATTAAAAAAGTATATCTCATGTAAATATATTTGCAAGAAATCAAATATAATAATAAAAAATAAATGATCAAATAGAAATTTCCTTTTTTTTTCCTTTTTAAAGCCAAATTGTGGCAATATATTTTTTATTGTAAAAAAAAAATAAACTATACTACGTATAAAAGTATACTAGTACGCACGACTTCTTCTCGCCTAACATTTCGAATACTGGAACTCCAGGCTCCTATTGTCGGCTTAATCTCCCGTAGCTTGTTGTCTTAATCTTATTATTATTTATTAACGCTAAGTAAATCGTACCATTAACGATTATTCGGTTAAAAAAATAAGGAAAATCTATATATATAAAAATCACGTGTCTGTTTGTTTGTTCCTTATACAAATCTACACCGTTTGACCGATTTTGACCAAACTTGGAATAATGGTAGGTCTTGATGCGAGAAATCTCCTAGGCTAGGTCAAAAAAATCTACCAGCTGTCTGTCTGTATGTTTGTCCCTTATACAAATCCACACCGATCGTCCAATTTTGACTAAACTCGGTACACATGTAGATCTTAATCTGAGGAGTGTCGTAGGCTAAGTCAAAAACGTCTACCAGCTGTCTGTCTGTATGTTTGTCCCTTATACAAATCCACACCGTTCGTCCGATTTCGACTAAACTCGGTACACATGTAGATCTTAATCTGGAGAGTGCCGTAGACTAGGTCAAAAACATCTTATAGCTGTCTGTCTGTATGTTTGTCCCTTATACAAATCCACACCGTTCGTCCGATTTTGACTAAACTCGTTACACATGTAGATCTTAATCTGGGGAGTGTCGTAGGCTAAGTCAAAAACGTCTACCAGCTGTCTGTCTATATGTTTGTCCCTAATGCAAATCCACACTATAGACCAATTTTTACGAAACTTGGTATGCATGTATGTCTTGATACGGGGGTGTTATAGGTTAGGTCAAAGTCATCTAGGACTCACAGTTGGGAGGTCACGGGTTCATAACAGTTACAGATTCGTGTTATTAGATTTTAATAATACTTATTTGGTTTCTAATTTATTTAGGCTTTTCTATATGCAGAAAGTAGGTGTAGCATGGCGCGCCGGGTAACGGCTAGAAAAACCTAATTTTTCGAGAAAAACCTAATTTTTTGTTTTCGGCCCTAATAACCGACAGACTGAATCGATAATAGTTCCACATTCAATCAAACATTACTCTCTGAATTTTTCCTACGATTACGATAACTTTTAATAAAGAATGGTGAGTGGAAGGTGACCATTCGATAGCGTAATGAATTTGAATGATGCATGGGAATATTAGTGGGAGAAAGAGGGACGCAAATCACAATAGATCCAATAGGATCGCAGTGAACAAGGGCGTAAGGCCCAGGTCCCTTTATATTGTAGTGGGAGAAAATCCAAGTTGGAAAGTATTGATTTTATTTTTTTTTTACGTTTTTTAAAGGGGTTGAAACTGGTTTAACAGTAAAAACAGTGTATCATTATAACAATTGGCATACTGTGGCCAATATTAGGCGTATATAGAGCCATTTTTGCACCAAAAATAGTCGATTTCTTGAATATCTCACACCATTTTGTGTTTAAACTTGTTTTTTTTTTTTTTTTTTATATATATATATATTTTAACCGTAAAAAATCACTAGATTTTTATGAAAATCAGTAAATTAAAATTAAAATGTATTTTAATGGAGCTACAATTTATTATTTTATTTGAGTATTTATATTTATACAATAAACTCTGGTTCTAAGTAAATAAATGAGGTTTCCATTCACTAGGTCATATGAATGACATGGGAAAAATGTTTTTATTATAATTATTTATTACATTGTATGTGGGTCGTTTTTTATGTTTCGCTTTCTTTTTATATATGCATTTCTATACATAAAATCTGTTTTTGTTTTCCATTTAAAGCGTACCTTATGTAAGGTTTGCTCTGTTTATAATAAATATTTCAAAATATGAAACTAGAAAAATAGAACATAATCAAAATGAAGGAACATTAAACTCTTTATGATGAATGTTTTATCTTTATTTAGGATTGTATTTAATTTTCCTCATTATTTATGTGAGTGTTTTTTTTAATATAATATGCACCATCAAACTCCTCTATCAGTTCCATCTTTAATCAACTGCACAAATAAAAATTAATCGATTAAAAAACAGACTCCACCAGAATATTTTAAATCCATAAATTTTTACCATGTCCATGAATTTTTTTTTTCTTTGTCTTTAATTTTGAAAACAGTTGCTATTTAAGGCGGAGAACATTGTCCTTTTAATTCCAGAATATTTCCCATATTAATTTTAAATATACTTTTTTTTTTCGTTTGAAAACTATTTTTACCTTAATATTAAAAATTATTTATTTTTAATTTCGAAAGTATTTTTTTCTATTTTTAAAGTATACTATTTAAGAATATTTCATATTTGAAAAAAATACTAACTTTTTAAGTTGAAAAATATATTCTTCATAATTAGAATAATATTTTCCCTTAAGGACGAAGAACAGTTCCTCTAAAGTTTTGAAAATATTATCTATTTGAGTCAAAGAATAGTTCGAAAAATATTTCCTCAATAATTTAGAGATTATTTGAGTTTTATTTAAAAAATATTCGCTCCTTATGAAATACTGAAATAATTAACACGGAAAATATTTCTGGTTCAATTTGAAAAAAAATCTTGGGAAAATAGATTAGGGAAGAGTTTCTTTTTCGCGAGAGAACATCTTATTTTTTTATTTCAAAAATATTTCTCTTTATATTAAAGAGTATTTGCTCTTTAAGTTGGATCTTCTTTAATTTCGAAAATATTTCCTATTTAAATTGGAAAATATTTCTTTTAAGATGAAAAAAAAAGTCGAAAGAGAAGACATCGACTTGCATATTGACAGGATTTGCTTAAACAGGACAATTCAGAAAATTCTAAAATATTTAAAAAAAGTTCCAACTTATATAAAGTTATAAAGTTTTATAATTATTATTATTGTTTTATTTGGCCAATAAAACATTTTTCGATTTGAAATTCTTTTTTCATAAATAATGATATATGATTTCTTATGAATTATCTTATAATTATGCTAAAGGAATATTTATCTTCGGTCGCAAATAGACATAAAGAGTAAACCACCTTACAATATATTATCAATAAATAAATAAAATATATGAAAAATTGATCGGCATTACTTTTGGAGGATATTTCACTTTTTAGTTGATATTAATTTATGCTCTTTAGATTTTTTATATATTCTATTTAAAGTTTCGATTTTTTTTTTTTTTATATATTCTATTTAAAGTTTCGAATGGTCGCCAATGCCTTAGCGAAAAGAGCTGTAAACGAAGGCACTCCCTGTCATAGGGTTCCAAAGAATGATATCATTAATTACCTGAAGGAAATAGTCTGGCAAAACTGGCAATCTACATGGCAAATAATAGAAAACAACAAATTAAGAGAAATAAAATCTACAGTTAAAGCTTGGAAGATCCCACCCAGCATCAATATAAAACATGAAGTTCCCTTAAGTCGATTGCGGATTGGGCATAGAAGATTAACGCATTCATTCCTTTTAGCGCGGTTCCTCCCTCCCCCATAGGGAGGAACCCCGCTTATAAGGGTGATACCTGCCGACTAGAAAATTTCGCGTTTCAGAACCCCAAGAGACCGAAAATAACGGTGGTTTAAATTTGTATATATATATATATATATTCTTTTTTATCCTAGGAGGCATAGGGTCATTAAAGCAGTCTTCCTTTATTACACCACTTTATTTATTGGGCCCGACATGTTTCGTGCATCTTTTCTTCGCACCTCTTCAGGGGCACTTCTTGCAAGGAAGTCCTCCCGTTACCAAGTACTCCCTCTGGAGTCCAGTATTAAGCCAGACTCCATAAGAATAAATAATATATATATATATATATATATATATATATTTGTCTGTTCGCTCTGTAGCTCCCAGACGAATGGTCCGATTTTGATGAAATTAGGTACAAAAATCTTTCCTCTAATTTGAAAGGTCAAGTTCGTTAACCAGCAAACTCCGCCTACTGGAAGATGGCGTTTGGGGCGAACTGTTCTTTTTGTCTGTTTTACTCCTTGTTATTTTTTAATTGCTTATAGTTGGATAATGTATTTGACAATAAAACTGGTTAAGTAAAATAACAAAAACAATTTATTGTTAGAAATATAGATTTCCAAGATTCCAAGACCTTGTAACTGGCGGGACCTAGTGTTAGCCGACCCTTCCAGGTAAGATCGTAAATCATGACCTTTTAAGACTTTACTACACACAGGAATGGCGTTAGTGACCTTAAGGGTTGACACGCCATTATAATAATTAATTAAAAAAAAAAAGACTGGTGGAACCAAAATAATAACTGCTTCTATTTTAATCTTTCCAAATTAGACTAGGGATATGAACGGAACCGCGCTAAGATGATGCAGTTCCTGCGATACGGACTTTTTTCTAAAGAACCACCCCCAATCTGTGAATCATGCAACGTTCAAGTAACACTGAAACATCTACATACAGAATGCCGAATATATCAGTCAATTAGTGAAGAGCTAATGTTATCAGACATCATGGATGAAATCCTTGGAGATGATGCTGATAACGTTAGAAAGCTATTAAACTTTATAGACAAAACGGAATTAATAAATAAAATCTAAATAAATAAAGACATAGGATTAATCCTAATAATAATAATTAAGGATTAATTAGGAGCATTGTGTGTGTGTGTGTGTGTGTGTGTGTGTGTGTGTGTGTGTGCTGTCTGTGTTAGAGAATATGTGCGTGAGGTTGCATGGATATGGGTTGGTATATGTGTATGGGTGAGTGCATATGTCTGTGTGTGTGTCCGCTTGTGTCTGAGTGCGTTTATTTACATTTGTTCTGTGTACAGAAACGCAAATAAATATTGCTTGGAAAATATACTGCAAGTAATATAAGTAAGGAAAAATGCCAGGATCAATGATAAATAATGACAATTATAAGTAATTCAATAAAAACCAAAAGCTGACTCAATAAATTATTAAATTCAAAAGAAATGAGGAAAAATTTCACATCCAAATATAATGAAAGATTCATTCAATGGCTTTCATGACCCTAAGGTTGACACGCCTTAAAAAAAAAAAGTTTCGAATACATTCATTCGAAAAATCCGAGAATATTTGTTTAGTTTTAAAAATATTCTATCTTCAATATAGATAATATTTCAGATTTAGATTAAATAGTAATTTCTCATAATCTTTTTTTTTTTTTTTTTTTTTTTTTTTGTTAAACAAATTTAATTCTACGAAGACAGGTATAGTTGGGATTCGGCTAGGAGAAAAACGTCAGACTTTCAAAAAGAAATCTGTATTTTGGACGTTTCGACTGCAACAATGGCAGCCTTCTTCAGCACTAGAGAATGCCTAGGGGGGAGGGAGGAAGACCTCGAGGACAACTTAGAAGTATGATACTTCTACCATGGTAGAAGTATCATACTTCTACCATGGTTACCTAAGTTGTCCTCGAGGTCTTCCTCCTTCCCCCTAGGCATTCTCTAGTGCTGAAGAAGGCTGCCATTGTTGCAGTCGAAACGTCCAAAATACAGATTTCTTTTTGAAAGTCTGACGTTTTTCTCCTAGCCGAATCCCAACTATACCTGTCTTCGTATCTCTACAGCGGCTAACTATCTCCATCTACACAAATTTAATTCTTTTTATATAGTTTTGAATTAATTATCCCTATTTGTTTCAATAAATTAAACTTTTATGATTATATTCTTTGAGAGTAAATTGTTAGTCAGCACATGAGCATGTTAATGCAATAGCAGCGTCGGCGGAAATGTTTTTGCTGTAAAAGTAATTGCTGTGCAGTTAAATGCCGGCATAAGCTATTTCAAGATCTATATTTTCTATCTTAGAGTTTACCTCTTCATTTATAATTCATGTAATTTATTTAATTATTACTGCTACTTATAAGTAAACAAATAAAACTTAATAATATATTTTTATATTATTATAAAAATGGAATATTGATTCCAGAATGCATTATTGGATTGTGAGTTGCAGACCTTGCATTTGAACCAGTATTTTTCTTATAAATGCTAAACAAACCCGAGACTGTATAAGGATCCATGATATTTTCAACAATGAGTTTTTTAATCAAAGTTGCGATATTTAAAAAATAATTTATAATGAATTATTACTTAATGAAGTTGAGATTTATTTAAAAGTGGGTCACTCCTATGGCGAAAAATGAACCAGTATTTTTACTAACATTCCCTTATTCCTATAAGCGTAGCTTTGGAAATGTCTGTAATATTCCTGAATGCCAATAGTTATTCAGAAGATGTCTTCAAACGAGATTGTATAAGTTTATTGTAGTGTAAGTAGGAGAATATTGTGTTTATGTACTGACTGCTGTACCTCAACAATTCCTTCAGGTCATGTGGAATATTTACTTTATGTCGTCTTCTGCATACCGTAAGTAGGTGTTTATAGTTAAAATCTCTTATGCACATATCGTCCCTTTTTTTTTTTCTTTCTGTTTAATGTGTTGTCAACCACTATGAGGTCATGAAACACAGGATTATAAGTGGATATTTATATAAAATAATTTTATCGGTGTCACGCGAAGTTAACAAGAAGATGTGAGGGGATAGGAGTTAATAATTTTATTTTAAAAGTTTTTATTTATTTTATTTAATTATTTTTTGTTATTATTATTTTTTTTAATGATATTTGGTGATTTGATTTAAATATTTTTATTTTTTTTTTATGATATTTACTAAGGCTTTCATTACTTAGAGTTTATTATATTTATACACACACACACACACACACACACATCTTATTTATTTAAGAGATGACATCTCTCTCACTAATGACAGAGATTTTTCAACAAATACAAGACCTACAAACT
Source organism: Gonocerus acuteangulatus (assembly GCA_946811695.1). Classification (NCBI taxonomy): domain Eukaryota; kingdom Metazoa; phylum Arthropoda; class Insecta; order Hemiptera; family Coreidae; genus Gonocerus; species Gonocerus acuteangulatus. The sequence continues at coordinate 13,285,013 of OX328128.1, forward strand.
TACGGCATAAAAGTGGTTCTCCTGTGGATACCCGGACACATGGATATCCCAGGAAACACAGAAGCCGACAAATACGCTAAACAAACAACAGCAAAATGTACAATAGACATAGAAGAACTGACACTACAAGACTTACATGTAAACATAAAAACATATTTACACCTTGAATGGCAAAAAGTTTGGGCTGAAACACAAAACAACAAATTAAAGGAAATTAAGAAAACAGTAAGTGTTTGGCCATCAAGCAACAGATCAACCCGAAGAGAAGAGGTAGTCATTACAAGATTACGTATCGGACATTCGTTGCTGACACATCGCTATTTAATGACAAGACAAGACAGACCAGTTTGCGCCATATGCAACGGTAAGTGTTTGTCCATCGAGCAACAGATCAACCCGAAGAGAAGAGGTAGTCATTACAAGATTACGTATCGGACATTCGTTGCTGACACATCGCTATTTAATGACAAGACAAGACAGACCAGTTTGCGCCATATGCAACGGTAAGTGTTTGTCCATCGAGCAACAGATCAACCCGAAGAGAAGAGGTAGTCATTACGAGATTACGTATCGGACATTCGTTGCTGACACATCGCTATTTAATGACAAGACAAGACAGACCAGTTTGCGCCATATGCAACGGTAAGTGTTTGTCCATCGAGCAACAGATCAACCCGAAGAGAAGAGGTAGTCATTACGAGATTACGTATCGGACATTCGTTGCTGACACATCGCTATTTAATGACAAGACAAGACAGACCAGTTTGCGCCATATGCAACGGTAAGTGTTTGGCCATCAAGCAACAGATCAACCCGAAGAGAAGAGGTAGTCATTACAAGATTACGTATCGGACATTCGTTGCTGACACATCGCTATTTAATGACAAGACAAGACAGACCAGTTTGCGCCATATGCAACGGTAAGTGTTTGGCCATCAAGCAACAGATCAACCCGAAGAGAAGAGGTAGTCATTACAAGATTACGTATCGGACATTCGTTGCTGACACATCGCTATTTAATGACAAGACAAGACAGACCAGTTTGCGCCATATGCAACGGTAAGTGTTTGGCCATCGAGCAACAGATCAACCCGAAGAGAAGAGGTAGTCATTACAAGATTACGTATCGGACATTCGTTGCTGACACATCGCTATTTAATGACAAGACAAGACAGACCAGTTTGCGCCATATGCAACGCAAACTTGACTATAAAACACATACTCACTGATTGCAAAGAACGAGACAGACTATATCTACCGCATGACATGAACGAACTTTTGACAGATAACAGTCCACACTTAAACACTATACTCACTCACCTTAAAGACTCAAATATTTACAATTTCATTTAGCACAACAGAATTTATTAAGGCATGTATGACTTAACGTGAAGTGTAGTAATGGACACAGTCCTGAAACTTTAAAAAAAGGAATTACTTGATGCATAACAACTTTTTAAACTTTCAAGCAAGAGCTATCTAAATTTCCACAAAACCCTGAATGTTTGAATTTCTTAATTTACAATTATGAGATTAGATTCTACCGCCAACATTAAAAAAGAGCAAGTCGCTATGTTCGCGAGCTCTTGAAATCAATCAATAAATATTTATTTATATATTTTTAGATATTATTTATTAATTCAGTTGACGTTAAGAATTGGAACAGCTTATCAATCTGGTTGGGACGATCGGCTAATATTTCGTCAATTCTATCTGATAGCTGGGCTTCTCTTCTTTGTTTATCATAGTTTTTGCAATTTATTAGCAGGTGGTGAACAGTGGTTATTTGATTACATTTTTCACAAAGTGGAGGGGTGCCTCGGGTCATCAGATATGAATGGGTAATTCTTGTATGGCCAATCCTTAGGCGAGTCAGGATGCGTTCTTCTTTCTTAGTTGGTCGAATTGATGTTTGCCAAGGTGTTACTGGCTTTTTTTATCATTCTCAATTTATTCTCAGTTACAGTGTCCCAGGTGTGTTGCCATTTTTCTGTAATTCTATGCTTAACATAGCTCAGAACGTCACCTTGAGGAATCCTATAGTATTCAGTTCCTTCTATAATTGCCTATAATTATATAATTGCCTTTTTACCCATCTCATCAACTGCTTCATTGCCTGACATATCGTCCCTGCCATGTCAAACTATTGAATATGAAAATCGGAGCAAAATAGGAACGAACATAATCTATCCATTGACAAAGTAATGTGTTCGAAAATGGTATTTTTTTTTTTTTTTTTTTTTTTTTTTTTTTTTTTTTTTTTTTTTTTTTTTTTTTTTTTTTTTTTTTTTTTTTTTTTTTTTTACGGCGCATCTACATCTTGGCCATTAGCGCCGGGCTATCTATAGGTTGCCACCCTTTTATAATGCCAACAGCACGTGGTCGGTCACCCATTCAGGTACTGACCACGCCCGACGTTGCTTAACTTCGGTGATCTACGGGAACCGGTGTATTCAACGTGGCTATGGCCGTTGGCCGAAAATGGTATTATTCGATACTTTATTTAAGGCATTAAAGGCTATTCTAAAGGGGTTAGAGTTGCAACAATATGCGACAAACCGTATCGTCCACAATCCAAGAGCTAAGTCCCAAATCTGAAAAACGAGATTTTTAATATTCGCTAGTTTGACATGGCAGGGACGATATCACAAGTTGTTTATTAAAATCCTGTCATAAGATATTCCTGTGTTAGTCTTGTGTGGCCAATTCTCAGACTAGTAAGTACAATTTTTTCTGGTCTGTTTTCACAGTAGCTGGATATATTTTCCTGAGTTGTATATTTTAGCACTTTCCTCCGAAGGAAAGTAGCTATTGAGGTTGCACTCATGACGGAATTTTTGAAAAATTTCTTCAAACCTCCATCGATCCTACCTAGTAGACACCGAAAATGACCCCAGTTAAAATAGGCTATATATATATATATATATATGTGTGTGTGTGTGTGTCTGTTAACACGATAGCGGCCAGAGTTTTTGTTTTTTCTTCACGAAACGTGGTATATAGCGTTCAATTAGCAAACGATTGAACGAGTTCGTTAACCACCAAAATCGGTCCACCTGGAGGGGGGGGGGGGGGTTAACCCCGGACCCACTTTACCAATATCCCACTACCAGCCGTAATTTTTATTACATTTCAACGAAACTCGGTATTCGTAGTTGTAATCAACAGGGAAAAATGGGTTGTAAAAATAAACTAAATCGGGTTATTTGGAGGGGGGGTTACTCCGGACCTAAAGTACTAATATACTCATACCGGTCGTAATTTCTGCTTTATTGTAACGAAACACGGCATACGTCATGGGTATCTCATGAGAAAGAAGTGTTGTTAAAATGAAGTAAATCGGTCAATTGGAAAGGAGGGTTTACTTTAAACTCTGTTTCATTAGAATTATCCGGCCAGTCGTAGGTTCCCAAAGCCGCCGCGAGGAGCGCTATCCCCACAAGTGGGACTGTATCCTGTTCCTGCGTCAGATCAAAACACGGAAAATGAAGTTTTTGTGTATTTATTAAGTAGTACAGTATCATGTATTAACATAACTCTATTTATTTATTTATTTATTTATTCAGAATTTACAACATAACTCTGAAAGCAAATTATTTACAAAATTAATAATTGAACAGTTCTCGTAAGAAATGTAAATGAGCAGAACTATTCACGTTTTTATTTTATTTATATAGGTTATTTAAAGCAAATTATTCAGTAATGTTGTCTACACTACAAAAATTCTGAGGAAAGTGCTTAGTTATGCAGCTCCTGCGTGACGGACTTTTATTTTACGTAATTTATTTTCAGTTAGTCGAGTCCAGCTGTCTTACTAATGGTTTTTGACGTTTTTTTTTATTTTATTGGTCAAGTCTTCGTGAGTCATTGAGATCGTATTGTGTTATGAGCCTGCTAGGGAGTTTTTTTTCCAATATCTTGATGTCCTGATAGCCAGTACATTGTAATATACTTGTTTTGTAAGTGAGTTGTATACAGGCACAGAAAATAAAAAAAAATTGTCTTTTCCAAAGACACTGTACATATATTATTATGTATTTCGAGGTTTAATTTCGTATTGAGGAGGTCAAATTTCTTATGAAGACGATAAAGAAGAAATAACTAGAGCTTCCATGGTTTCGAGGGTCGCTGAATTCGAATCCGAGGTCTGTTTCACCCCATCGGTACAAATTCAAGGTATTTCAAGGAAAAATATGCTTATTTTACTAAAAATTAATCAGCAAAATTATTTTCGCAAAATAGAGATATTTGTCCATGAAATGACCTTGATTTTGCGCCCATGGGGCGAAACAGACCTCGGGGCCGAATTCAGCGACCCTCAAAACCATGGAAGCTCTGGTTATTTCTTCTTTAGCAACATTTAGCGGAAATTTGACCTTTAAATGCCCTTAAACCTGACGCGATGGAGATAACAGACTCCGGATTTGGATTCAGCGCGTCGAAATACATAAGAATACATTTATGGTGTCTTTGGAAAAGACCACCCTTTTTATTTTGTGTGGCTGTTTTATTATTGGTTGCAAGGAGTATCTTTCTGCTAGTCGATGTAGTGTTCTCAATGAGTCAGTTAAGTGAACCACATCTCGTCTTGCCTATTCTGGGTATGTTTTTCAGGCCAACAAGATTCCTGTGGAACTACACTGTAAATATGCTAAAATTATCATCAAATCTCGTTGTAATCACTTAATAAACAAATTAAGATTTGATATTACACAAAATAAAAAGAAAATATTACTAAAAAACCAGCCGACCGTCGTATAGTAAGTCAACGCTAATGAGAACCGCATAAAAACTTCTTCCTAACCCCAAATTTGAAAGGAAGTGTTTATAAAATGTTTTTTGCGAATTAATTAATTGGGACATCGGGAGTAAAAAAAAATGAACGATTCATTATAAAATTAAAATGTCAGTTTTTTTAAAGGAGCTTTTGAAATGATTTCACTAGAAAAAAAACATTTTTGACCTTCCTTTTTTTGGTACATTCGAGGTATGTTTGGTACGATTTGACTTTCCAACATTATTTTATTGTGGGTCTCCTCGAGGTTTAGCGGCTAACGCCTTTCCCAAGCAGGAGATGGTGGGTTCGATTTACTCATCTCACGGCTCGTTGGGAAAAATGTCTCGCTGCACCTTGGATGTCGGCGCTAATGGCCTATATGTCGATGCGCCGTAATAAAAAAAAACCCTATATTTTGTAAGTAATTGACAAGATTGCTTCATAGATCTAGATAGGGGTTTAGTATATTCGAATTAAAAGTACCAATACCAAAAGAAAATGCGTCCTTCCTACTGTGGTATGTTTACGGTATGCGTGGTATGTTGTGAACGTGCAATGTTCTTCTTACGTAAGATACTCCTTTGCATTATAACATAGACCTAGAAATGCCATCAATACATTCGAATGGGAACCGGTTTTAATCCATTCAGTAGTGTGCATTTACTTCCGGATGAATGATTGGGACGAAGTTTTTTTGTATGTTTTTTTCCTTGTTTGACTCCATTTATGCTATCAGGTGGCTGTTAACCTCTTCATTCATTTTAACCAGTTTAGGCATTTCAAAGGGTAATAGGCATGGGCGTATATAAGGGAGGGTTGGAGCCCTCGAAATTTTGAAATCATAGAATAGGTATGTGTCATAAAAACTTTAAAAATGAATTAAATGAGCAATCAGGGAATAGTTGGGATTCAGGGAACATTAGTGTATATCTAGAAATTGATTTTCTAGAACTAATATCAGGATATACACTAATGTTCACTTTACCGGTTTATTAACACTCCAATGGTCGCGCCATTGAAACTACCATTGATGGTCGCCTCGTATCTGAGAGATACGCCTGAGTTTCAGTCTTATTTACCGTAAATAACTTTATTGTATTAAGAATGAACAAAAACTCTTAACAGGAGATTAATATATAAAAAAATTAGTAAATTTACAAAGAAAAAGTTATTTATTTAAATAAGTTGATGAAAAGGGGAAGGGTATTAATTAATAATACAATCCAAGGTGAGGAATAACCCTTCAAAGTTCAACATATACTTTTATTATATAATAAATGTATATGTTGAACTTTGAAGGGTTATTTTTCACCTTGCATTGTATTATATGTTAGTTATTTATTATATGCAAACTCATATAGTTGAAATATACAAATAACAAGTAGGTAGGAAATATTAGGGCAAATATTAATAATATTTTTTAGTAATATATAACTTCAAAAAACGTCTTCTGTATCATCATCTACTTAACAATATAATGTGCAATAATAGAGACATAAATATTGGCCGCACCCCTTGCATTTATACTGGGTAAGCCTTGTAGTCTTATTTGCCCAAAACATTTGGTATCGCTTTATAGTTTTGGTTCTCTCGGCTACAGTGCTATCTTTTTTACCCCTGTTTCTTCATCAATCGCTGCATCCATATTCATACTTAATATCATGTACGTTTATTTTGTTGTTGTTTTTATTTTGTGGTATTTATGACACCAATGTGCTCTGTTTTCTAAAAGTAAAAATATGGTCGCGTGGTATCTATGAGATACAAAATAATTTTAGTGGATAGTTGGAGGAGCGTCAGGTCAGAACTGACCCATCAGCCACTACCTGCTCTAGGAATAGTAAAGGGTATAGCTAGACCCGCGCACTTGCGTCCCGTCCACAGTCTACGTAAGATGCTCTGTATCTGAGAGATCTCACGCGACCATTGGAGTGTTAATAACATAATTATTCTAATATTTTAACAACAAATTGTTCTTTTTAGCGCGGTTCCTCCCTCCCCTATAGGGAGGAACCCCGCTTATAAGGTTGATACAATGAAACAATCCGGAAGTGCCGACAAGAAAATTTCGCGTTTCAGAACCCCTAGAGACCGAAAATAACGGTGGTTCAAATTTGTATATATATATATATGTATATATTTATATATATATATATATATATATATATATATATATATATATATTTGTCTGTTCGCTCTCTAGCTCGAAGACGAATGGTCCGATTTTGATGAAATTTGGAAAAATCAGTCGTCCAATATGAAAGGTCAAGTTCGTTAACCAGCAAAATCCGCCCACTGTAAGATGGAGTTTGGGGCGAAATTCGCGCAGAAAAAATCGTAACGCTTACGTTTTTGAGTTCATAAGCTTGTAAGTACTCTTTTTATAGGCTTCTTGGGCTAGGAAAACGAATGAAACCATTTTCAAGGCGATAGCTTTAACCGTTTTCGAGAAAATTGGAAAAATAGTTTTTGAAAACCGTTTTTAGTTTGGGTACTTAGAATCATGGGATTCAGTTGAAACATTTTCTGCATGTTCTACTTTCATTAAAACTAATATGTTGAAATTTTGGTTACGTTTGGAGTTAAGGAAGGGTTAGAATAAAATATTTTATTAACAGACATAAAAAGTTTTGGTAACTTTGTATATTTTCCTTAATATCTCGAAAAAGGTTAAGAATTTGGTAAACGAAAGAATACCATTAGAAAGCTTACTAAATGCTCTACAAAAAAGGTTCTGATGAAAGTTTTGATTAGGCGATGTCAATCGGAGAAATAAGTGCTTAAAACATTAAAGTAATTGATTTTGCTTATTTGAACTGTTCTTTTTGTCTGTTTTTATTCCTTGTTATTTTTTAATTGCTTATAGTTGGATAATGTATTTTACAATAAAACAGATTAGGCAAAATAAGAAAAACAATTCATTGTTAGAAATATAGCTTGCCAAGAGAAAAAGATTCGTTGACGTCTTTTGAATATTTTCAATTGCCTTTATGCTGTTGGTTTTTTTATTTTATTTTTTAATTGATTTTATCTGTAGTATTATTACTATAGTAAAAGAACACAGGAATGTGTGAAAATATTTGATATTTTCCAATTCATTGAAACGTATGAAATGAAGTATCGGTAGAAGAGGATTCTAGGGTCTTGCGGACCTGACCCCAGGTATAACCAGCCATAAAACCCTTTGAACAAAGGCCGAGGAAAATATTATCTGTTTCTATTCTATGCTTTTCAAATGAGAATAGGGATATGAACAGGAACCGGGCTAATGGCTAGCGCCTTGGATTCATAAGCGGGAGATGGTGGGTTCGATTCCCAACCTCCGGCAGGAATTTTATCATCCCACGGCTCGCTGGTGAAATTCCTCGCTACACCCTGGATGTCGGCGCTAATGACCTAGATGTAGATGTGCCGTAAAAAAAAAAAAAAAAAAAAAACAAAAAAAAAACAAAAAAAAAAAAAAAAAAAAAAACTGGAACCGCGCTAAGATGACGCAGTTCCTGCGAGTCGGACTTTATAATAAGTTGATTTGTATTTATAGACCTGTCATTTATCTTACTGATAAACCTTTTTTCTATGCATTAATTTCTGTTTTTTTCTTGTCATTTCAGCTGACGAAGGCTACCAAAGAGTAGCCGAAACGTCCTGAATATAGATTAAAAAAAAAAAAAAAATCGTATTGATGCTTTCTTAGCCGAATTCCAACTATTCGGTGATTGTTTATCACCTCGACGGCTAACAATCTAGTCTTCATGATGAATTAAATAAGATCACTTATGTCAGAATTTGTTTTTGTGTATTATCGTTTTAGTTTGCTAACTATTCTAATTACTAGATTGTTAGTATTCCATACCCCCCAAAGTCCCCCCCCCACTTGGGTTGATGGTTGATAAAGAGATATTTACCATGTCTTTCATAGTCATAACTAAAAAATTATTGATAGAATTGATTTTTGAGTTGTGTAACTTTAGAAATACTATTAGCGATATGCAAGGACCGAAATAAAAATTAATTCCTAAAAATTATGACAAAAAAATTACTTCATAATTTATATTTTTAAAATTAACGAATAACTTTTATGAAATAATTTTTATTTTTTTAAGTTTTTGAAATAAAAATTATTAGAAAATTGTTTTAAAAAAATAATAAAATATATCAATTATGATGGAATTTTTATTTTTAATTCCCAATAATAAAAATTAAAGGTAAAGTGAAACTCACTTATCCTCGGAATAAATAAATAAATACTTGATTTGGAACCTTTTGATTATTAGAAGTTATTTCTTTATGTGAGTGAATCAAAGTTCCTCTAAATCCAATTGATTTCTATGAGTATATATTGTATATTCTAGAATTTGTTTTTGTGTATTACTTTCTATTCATTATGGCACTATTTTGTTTTGTTTTTTATTTAAAATAATGTTTAAAGTTAAACTAATAAAAAATTGTTATTAAAAATTTTTATAAAAAAAATGTTTGAAATAACATTATTCAAATAATGTTTATTTTTAAGTTTTTGAAATAAAAATTATTAGAAATTTTTTTTAAAAAAATTATAAAATATATCAATTACGATGGAATTTTTATTTCCCAATAATAAAAATTAAAGGTTAAGTGAAACTCATTTGAAATAAAAATTAATAGTTATTTTCGCTCCCTGGCGATATGTCTATTTTAAAACGAAAAAGTTAAATAAAAAGGTTGTATACAAAAACAATAAGATTTATTTAAAATGTAAGTACCACCTACCAGAAATTGTAACATTGTAATTTAGGGGCTCCTTTCTTGTAGGAATATAACCCCATAGTATGCCCATCAATAAAGATCATATCGTCCCTACCATGTCAAACTGTCGAATATGAAAATCGGAGCAAACATGCTAACGAACTTATTCCATACATTCACGTAGTGATATATTGAAAAATGGTCTTATTCAATACTTTATTTAAGGCATTAACATCTATTCCAAAGGGGTTAGTGTTGCGACAATCTGCTACAAGCCGTATCGTCCACAATCCAAGAGCAAAGTCTCGAATCAGAAAAACGAGATTTTTCATATTCGATAGTTCGACGTGGTACGGACGATACGACTTGGTAACTGAAACCACTAATAACATGAAAAAGAAAATATTTTTTTTCGCTTACTTCCTTTCAATTGAATCCCGCGATTCTAAGTACTCACCAAAAAATAATGACTTACAAAAACATTGATTCCACTTTTCTCAGGAACGGTTAGAGATATCGCCTTGAAAATTGTTTCATTCGTTTTCCTATGTTAAGAAACATATAAAACAAATACCTGCAGTCATATAAACTCAAAAACGTAAGCGTTACGATTTTTGTTGCGCGAATTTCGCCCCAAACACTATCTTCTAGTGGGCGGATTCTGCTGGTTAACGAACTTGACCTTTCAAATTAGACGACAGATTTTTATGCCAAATTTCGTTAAAATCGGACCATTTTTGAGCTCTCTAGAGCGCAAACAGACAAGCATATATATATATATATATATATATATATATATATATATATATATATATATATATATATATATATATATAATATATATATATATATATACATGTATACAAATTTGGGCCACCTATATTTTCGTGATCTATAGGGCCTGAAACGTAAAGGTTTCTAGTCGGCACTTCCGGATTGCGTCATGAGGTCAACCTCATAAGCGGGTTCTCCCTATGGAGATAGGGAGTAACCGCGCTAAAAGAGCCGTTATTTCAATGAAATTATTCACGAATATCACTTACACTTCTCACCTTCTTAGGAATGGTGCCTAATTACGCAACTCCTGCGTGACGTACTATTATGTTGCGTGCGACATTGCCGGGCAAGTTGAGAGTTCAAGTTCATTCCGAGGTAGCGAACTGTATCATTACAGGTTAATGGCTGGTTCTTGAAGTGCGCAGTCCACGGTGAATTGGTGACATTTTTAGGCGAGGTCGTAGTTGGTGAACGATATTCCACCTCCGGCTGGATACTGAACATCGTTTATATTTATATACACATATATATATATATATATATATATATATATATATATATATATATATATATGTATATACATATGTGTGTCTGTTAACACGATAGCGACCAGAGTTTTTGTTTTTTCTTCACAAAACGTGGTATACAGCGTTCAATTAGCAAACGATTGAACGAATTCGTTAACCACCAAAATCGGTCCATCGGGAGGGGGGGGGGGGGTTTACCCCGGACCCAAAACACTAATTTGACCATGCCAGCCGTAGTTTTTGTTATATTTTTATCGAAACTCGGTATTAGTTATGTTGATCTAAAGAGAGAAATACATTGTAAAAATAAACTAAATCGGTTCGTTAGAAGGGGGGGGGGGTTTACTCCGGACCCACATAACCAATTTGCCAATACCAGCCGTAATTTTTGTTACATTTCAACGAAACTCGGTATTCGTAGTTGTAATCAACAGGGGAAAATGGGTTGTAAAAATAAACTAAATCGAGTTATTCGGAGGGGGGGGGGTTAACTCCGGACCTGAAGTACTAATATACTCATACCGGTCGTAATTTCTGCTGTATTGTAACGAAACGCGGTATATGTCGTGGGTATCTCATGAGAAAGAAGTGTTGCAAAAATGAAGTAAATCAGTCAATTGGAAAGGAGGGTTTACTTTTAACTCTGCTTCATTAGAAATGTGAACCGCCAGACGTAGGTTCCCAAAGCCGCCGCGAGGAGCGCTATGTCCCACTAGGGGGACTGTATCCTGTTCCTGCGTCATATCAAAAGACGGAAAATGAAGTTTTTGTGTGTTTATTAAGTATTACAATATCATTTATTAACATAACTCTGGAAGCAAATTATTTACAAAATTAATAATTGAACAGTTCTCATAAGAAATGTAAATGAGCAGAACTATTCAAGTTTTTTATTTCACTTGTATTGGTTATTTAAGCAAATTATTTAGTAATGTTGTCTACACTACAAAAATTCTGAGGAAAGTGCTTAGTTATGCAGCTCCTGCGTGACGGACTTTTCTGTTTTTAGAGGTAAATATTACATTATTAACTGTTAAACTCCCGACGAAACACGAAATCGCTATGGCTGTTTACGGCAATCAGTCGTCAGCTCGAAACTACGAAACTAAGCGATACCTTCAAATTCGTGGCTAGAAACGAAAAAAAAAATAAATGTATCTTACTATGGACGAATATCCGACGTAGGGAAAAATGTGTACAGTCAATCCAAAATTTATCCCCTGATTGAACGAAGACATTTAACACAATTTCCAAAATCCAAAATGGCTGATGTGGAGCTACTGTTTTTTTCGTGACCAAATCCGTGTTTGGGCACTTGTAGCTCCACATCAGCCATTTTGGACGTTTTTGTTAAATATATACATATATATATATATATATATATATATATATATATATATATATATATATATATATATAAAGTCCGACTCGCAGGAACTGCATCATCTTAGCGCGGTTCCTGTTCATATCCCTATTGTCATTTGAAAAGCTTAGAATAGTAACAGATAATACTTTCCTCGGCCTTTGTCCAAAGGGTTTTATGGCTTTACCTGGTCGGGTCCGCCAGACCCTAGAATCCTCTTCTACCGATACTTCATTTCATACGTTTCAATGAATTGGAAAATATCAACATTTTTCACATGTTCTTTTACTGTAGTAATAATTCTACAAATAAAATCAATTAAAAAATAAAATAAAAAAACAACAGCATGAAGGCAATTGAAAATATTCAAAAGTCGTCATCGAATCTCTTTCTCTTGGCAAGCTATATTTCTAACAATGAATTGTTTTTCTTATTTTACCTAATCTGTTTTCTTGTCAAATACATTATCCAAATATAAGCAATTAAAAGTCCGACTCGCAGGAACTACATCATCTTAGCGCGGTTAAATATATACATACATATATATATATATATATATATATATATATATATATATATATATATATATATATATATGTGTGTATGTATATATTTAACCGCGCTAAGATGATGCAGTTCCTGCGAGTCGGACTTTTATATATATATACATAAGTTTCGTCAAAATTGGTCAAATGGTGTGGATCTGTATAAGGAACAAACATACAGACAGCTTTTTGATGATTTTTTACCTAGCCTATGGCACTCCCCGGATCAAGAACTACTTGTGTGCCAAGTTTGGTCAAAATCGGTCAAACGGTTTGGATTTTTATAAGGGACAAACAGGCAGAAAAACAGCTGATTGACGATTTTGACCTATCCTATGACTCCCCCCTGATCAAGACCTATCTATGTGCCAAGTTTCATCAAAATCAGCCAAACGGTAAGGATATGTATAACGAACAAACAGACAGACAGACAGACAGCTGATTGGTGATTTTGACCTAGGCTATGTCATTCCTCGGATCAAGGCCTATTTGTGTGCCAAGTTTCATCAAAATCGGTCAAATGGATTGGATTTGTATAAGGAACAAACAGACAGACAGCTGATTTTTATATATACGCATTCAGGTGTCATAACTTAATAATTTGTAGTTTCAGTGACGCTTTTTATCTCAACAAGTAGCACCGCTACTCAAACTTTTGTCTATTTTCAAAACTATTGTTTTTTTTTTTTTTTATAATGGAAAACTTTGTTTCCGGGATTTCTAAATAATGTATCATAAATAACGCCCACATTTTTAAAATTTACATTAAATTTCCAATAAGAAACACCCTTTATTGAAATATTGCCATGTAAATTAAGAGCTACACTAAATGGATATAGATTTAAACTATTGATATCAGTGTTTTCTTAAATTATTCAATATTTTCTTAGTCAGCAATTTGTAGACTTTGATTTTTGCCTCTTCCTCAAAAGTTGCCTAATTTAAGAAGCTTTAAAATAGTACCTCGTTGTTTTAGAAAGAAAAAAATATTGGAAATGTTTTTGCTTCCTAAGCCAAAATAAATAAATGTGTTTTAGCGTGAAGGAGCCATTCTGAACGCTTTCTTTAATTTCAAACGATAATGGTGATGTCCCATCCTTTCCACCCTGGGCACACACACTTTTCGCTCTGATTAAGGGTAGGGGGACACTTCGGAATCAAGGATTATTTATTTTATTATTTATGTGATTTAAGAGCTAGCAACTAGGCGATTAGCTCTATAAACACCTAGAGTGCAAACACAATAAAAGGTCTAGCACATCAAAAATAAAACATTTAAATAAAAAATTAAATAACTGAATCTATCAACTATACAAGACAAAAAAAAAGGGCAAAAAGAGAAAAAAAATAGAATAATAAAAATACCAAACATAAAGGCAACTATAAAATAAAAAACATATAAGTAATAAATTCTTTTTAATAAACTAAATCTTTTCCCTTTATTTTGTACAAATAAAATTGAATTATAAAATTAATTTTAACATACTTCAAATTTTACGTTTTTGCTATATTCCTTCGAAAAATTTTTATGTGTTTTAAAAAATCTAAAATAATAGATGGTGCGGGCTACCATCTGTCAAAACAATACAGAAGAACATAAAGAAGTAAATAATTAATATTATTGTAAACATAATAAATAGACATATAATATTGTTATGCCTTGACCTATATTGTTATTATATTAATCTTTATTCCATCCTATTGAAACTCGGATTTTCATGAAACTTCACATTCTGCTTCGTTTCAGCCTAAATAAGAATATTAATGGGAGAAACAATGTCTCAAAGAACTTAAACTGTATTTTTTTTAAGTACAATAGAATTTTCGTACCTTTAAAATGGCCTTAAAAATGAGGTAAACGCGCTAAAAAATAAATAAATGTACAAAAAGTTACTTTCTAAGAGAAAAAAATATAATATATTCAACAAACGTTAATCCAAAGTTTTATTAAACCAGGGAATGGGAGAAGAATCCGTGTCGTAACACATGGTAGCCGGTTTCATCAGCTTTCACGTAAAGAAGTATTTTATTCTGAGTCTTTTTCATTTATTTTGTCTGAGATAACACATTCTAAAGAATTCTGACGTTCTGAGCATTCATTTCTGAAAAAAAAAATCTTAATCTAATGTACTAAATTACTTCAGAAAATGAAGTCCGTTTACACGGCTTCGAAAAAATATATTTCACAAGGTTACTTGTCCTGCGAAAATAAATTCATTGGTTTTATTGAAAGGCTTTAGAGTTACATGTTGTAAGATCGGTTGAGAGATATAGAAGCCTCCGTGACAAGGTGAAATGCTCGCCAAAAGGTTGTTTTATTTTTCACAAAAAAAAAAAAAAAACGTTTCCTGTTTCGTTGATGGTCAAGGGGAATCACTCTTTAACAGAGAATAAACGCAAGAAATACGCTTTTTGCGAGGTGCCAAAAAACCGACTTTTTTTTAATAACTCAAGGCTCCATTGCCTTTTTGTAAATGAAATTTTCAATTTGAAGTTTTTTAAATATTCCACCTACTGGCGCACCTATTTTTATAACTCAAGGCTCCATTGCCTTTTTGTAAATGAAATTTTCAATTTGAAGTTTTTTAAATATTCCACCTACTGGCGCACCTATTTTTATAACTCAAGGCTCCATTGCCTTTTTGTAAATGAAATTTTCAATTTGAAGTTTTTTAAATATTCCACCTACTGGCGCACCTATTTTTATAACTCAAGGCTCCATTGCCTTTTTGTAAATGAAATTTTCAATTTGAAGTTTTTTAAATATTCCACCTACTGGCGCACCTATTTTTATAACTCAAGGCTCCATTGCCTTTTTGTAAATGAAATTTTCAATTTGAAGTTTTTTAAATATTCCACCTACTGGCGCACCTATTTTTATAACTCAAGGCTCCATTGCCTTTTTGTAAATGAAATTTTCAATTTGAAGTTTTTTAAATATTCCACCTACTGGCGCACCTATTTTTATAACTCAAGGCTCCATTGCCTTTTTGTAAATGAAATTTTCAATTTGAAGTTTTTTAAATATTCCACCTACTGGCGCACCTATTTTTATAACTCAAAGCTCCATTGCCTTTTTGTAAATGAAATTTTCAATTTGAAGTTTTTTAAATATTCCACCTACTGGCGCACCTATTTTTATAACTCAAGGCTCCATTGCCTTTTTGTAAATGAAATTTTCAATTTGAAGTTTTTTAAATATTCCACCTACTGGCGCACCTATTTTTATAACTCAAGGCTCCATTGCCTTTTTGTAAATGAAATTTTCAATTTGAAGTTTTTTAAATATTCCACCTACTGGCGCACCTATTTTTATAACTCAAGGCTCCATTGCCTTTTTGTAAATGAAATTTTCAATTTGAAGTTTTTTAAATATTCCACCTACTGGCGCACCTATTTTTATAACTCAAGGCTCCATTGCCTTTTTGTAAATGAAATTTTCAATTTGAAGTTTTTTAAATATTCCACCTACTGGCGCACCTATTTTTATAACTCAAAGCTCCATTGCCTTTTTGTAAATGAAATTTTCAATTTGAAGTTTTTTAAATATTCCACCTACTGGCGCACCTATTTTTATAACTCAAGGCTCCATTGCCTTTTTGTAAATGAAATTTTCAATTTGAAGTTTTTTAAATATTCCACCTACTGGCGCACCTATTTTTATAACTCAAGGCTCCATTGCCTTTTTGTAAATGAAATTTTCAATTTGAAGTTTTTTAAATATTCCACCTACTGGCGCACCTATTTTTATAACTCAAGGCTCCATTGCCTTTTTGTAAATGAAATTTTCAATTTGAAGTTTTTTAAATATTCCACCTACTGGCGCACCTATTTTTATAACTCAAGGCTCCATTGCCTTTTTGTAAATGAAATTTTCAATTTGAAGTTTTTTAAATATTCCACCTACTGGCGCACCTATTTTTATAACTCAAGGCTCCATTGCCTTTTTGTAAATGAAATTTTCAATTTGAAGTTTTTTAAATATTCCACCTACTGGCGCACCTATTTTTATAACTCAAGGCTCCATTGCCTTTTTGTAAATGAAATTTTCAATTTGAAGTTTTTTAAATATTCCACCTACTGGCGCACCTATTTTTATAACTCAAAGCTCCATTGCCTTTTTGTAAATGAAATTTTCAATTTGAAGTTTTTTAAATATTCCACCTACTGGCGCACCTATTTTTATAACTCAAGGCTCCATTGCCTTTTTGTAAATGAAATTTTCAATTTGAAGTTTTTTAAATATTCCACCTACTGGCGCACCTATTTTTATAACTCAAGGCTCCATTGCCTTTTTGTAAATGAAATTTTCAATTTGAAGTTTTTTAAATATTCCACCTACTGGCGCACCTATTTTTATAACTCAAGGCTCCATTGCCTTTTTGTAAATGAAATTTTCAATTTGAAGTTTTTTAAATATTCCACCTACTGGCGCACCTATTTTTATAACTCAAGGCTCCATTGCCTTTTTGTAAATGAAATTTTCAATTTGAAGTTTTTTAAATATTCCACCTACTGGCGCACCTATTTTTATAACTCAAAGCTCCATTGCCTTTTTGTAAATGAAATTTTCAATTTGAAGTTTTTTAAATATTCCACCTACTGGCGCACCTATTTTTATAACTCAAGGCTCCATTGCCTTTTTGTAAATGAAATTTTCAATTTGAAGTTTTTTAAATATTCCACCTACTGGCGCACCTATTTTTATAACTCAAGGCTCCATTGCCTTTTTGTAAATGAAATTTTCAATTTGAAGTTTTTTAAATATTCCACCTACTGGCGCACCTATTTTTATAACTCAAGGCTCCATTGCCTTTTTGTAAATGAAATTTTCAATTTGAAGTTTTTTAAATATTCCACCTACTGGCGCACCTATTTTTATAACTCAAGGCTCCATTGCCTTTTTGTAAATGAAATTTTCAATTTGAAGTTTTTTAAATATTCCACCTACTGGCGCACCTATTTTTATAACTCAAAGCTCCATTGCCTTTTTGTAAATGAAATTTTCAATTTGAAGTTTTTTAAATATTCCACCTACTGGCGCACCTATTTTTATAACTCAAGGCTCCATTGCCTTTTTGTAAATGAAATTTTCAATTTGAAGTTTTTTAAATATTCCACCTACTGGCGCACCTATTTTTATAACTCAAGGCTCCATTGCCTTTTTGTAAATGAAATTTTCAATTTGAAGTTTTTTAAATATTCCACCTACTGGCGCACCTATTTTTATAACTCAAGGCTCCATTGCCTTTTTGTAAATGAAATTTTCAATTTGAAGTTTTTTAAATATTCCACCTACTGGCGCACCTATTTTTATAACTCAAGGCTCCATTGCCTTTTTGTAAATGAAATTTTCAATTTGAAGTTTTTTAAATATTCCACCTACTGGCGCACCTATTTTTATAACTCAAAGCTCCATTGCCTTTTTGTAAATGAAATTTTCAATTTGAAGTTTTTTAAATATTCCACCTACTGGCGCACCTATTTTTATAACTCAAGGCTCCATTGCCTTTTTGTAAATGAAATTTTCAATTTGAAGTTTTTTAAATATTCCACCTACTGGCGCACCTATTTTTATAACTCAAGGCTCCATTGCCTTTTTGTAAATGAAATTTTCAATTTGAAGTTTTTTAAATATTCCACCTACTGGCGCACCTATTTTTATAACTCAAGGCTCCATTGCCTTTTTGTAAATGAAATTTTCAATTTGAAGTTTTTTAAATATTCCACCTACTGGCGCACCTATTTTTATAACTCAAGGCTCCATTGCCTTTTTGTAAATGAAATTTTCAATTTGAAGTTTTTTAAATATTCCACCTACTGGCGCACCTATTTTTATAACTCAAGGCTCCATTGCCTTTTTGTAAATGAAATTTTCAATTTGAAGTTTTTTAAATATTCCACCTACTGGCGCACCTATTTTTATAACTCAAGGCTCCATTGCCTTTTTGTAAATGAAATTTTCAATTTGAAGTTTTTTAAATATTCCACCTACTGGCGCACCTATTTTTATAACTCAAGGCTCCATTGCCTTTTTGTAAATGAAATTTTCAATTTGAAGTTTTTTAAATATTCCACCTACTGGCGCACCTATTTTTATAACTCAAGGCTCCATTGCCTTTTTGTAAATGAAATTTTCAATTTGAAGTTTTTTAAATATTCCACCTACTGGCGCACCTATTTTTATAACTCAAGGCTCCATTGCCTTTTTGTAAATGAAATTTTCAATTTGAAGTTTTTTAAATATTCCACCTACTGGCGCACCCTTTTTTTTTTTTAAAGTAAGATGAAATAGCTTCTTTGATAATAGCGCTAGACGAAAACACAAATCAGGTTTTGAATTAGTTTTTTGTCCGGTTCCTCCCTCCATGAATTGTTATAATGATGCTTTCCGTGACTTATTTTTTTTTTTTTTAGGCAATTCAACCGCTTAGGTCATTGTTGCATTAGTGCCTCCATAAAAATATTTAAAAAAACATAACGGAAAAATCAATTAATCTGTGAAAATAAAATAATATAAACTGTTGTAAATAAAATAAACTCAATAACAATAAAAGTAAAGTTGTAAATACGATATACTTAAAAATAAAAAACAAAACAAACCAAAGGTAATAAAATCAAAGAAAATGAAACTAAGGTAAAATATTTTATGTTTTAATATTTGTATTTTTTAATTTTAATTTGGTTAATTATATTTTATAATAATGATCTGGAGCTCTAAATACTCTGAACGCTTTCTGGCTCAATTCATCGTAATCCATGGGCGTACATAAGGGGGGGCTGAGGGGGTTGCAGCCCCCCAAAATTTTGATTTGCTCGGTAAAAATTTCATAAAACCCTCAAAAATAAATTAAATAAGATCATTTAGCTCATAAAACTTATTCTATTTTGGGTGTAATAGTGTTTAAGTTGGCTAAAACTCTTCCAAGATCTAAATTGTTAGTATTCCATACACCGGAAATGGTCTCAGCCCCCCGAAATTTTCCCAGAACCCCTCCGAAATTATATTCTATATACGCCCATGTCGTAATCTCCAAGTATACCACAAAGAGAACGATGAATATTCATTTGGTAACGAAAGGCTTCGTAGGCTCTGCATTCTGCGAAAATATGATTAATAGAAAGATTTTCACCGCAAACTGTGCACTCAAGACTAGATTAATTTTAAAATAATAAAAAAATTGGTGAGATTAGTGTGTCCACTTTTTATTCTTGACAGAATCACCTCATCAAGCCTAGTGTCTTGAGGTATTCTATACGGAGTTAGTGGATTTAATCTGTTTTATCCAGGTATTTCTAGTACCGCCATTTTTAGAGGATTAGATTTATCAGATCATTTTCTGCTAGCTCTTCTACTGTTACAACAGGATTTTCTTCTACAGTAGCCTGCAGGAGTTGGTCGTCGCTAGACCTGTACGAGGCTCGTCTTCAAGCTTGCGGATTCTCTCTCTAGATAGCTCAAACCACAACTGCACTTGTCGCTCACTAATGACATTTTCGACGTAAATTTCTGCAAGTTTTCGATAAGTTGAAGCAGGATTTTCTACTTTATCAAATTCCAGATCAAATGATATTTCTGCATAGAACAAATACGTTTAACCAATCAAAACAAGATAAATATAAGTGTATTTATTGCTATAATAAACAAAACATGTAAGCAAACAAAAATTAAAAAGGAGGGACCATAAACAGACAGAATATTAAAAAGTCCGTCACGCAGAAGCTGCATAACTAAGCACTTTCCTCAGAATTTGGGTAGTGTAGACTGCTTTCCAGAACAATTTCGTTAAAATATCGTACATAAATAAAATAAAAACATGAATAGTTCTCTTTTAATTTTGTAATGAGTAACTGATCAATTATTAATTTGCTTCCAGAGTTACGTTTACACATGGTACCTACTGCACTACGTAATAAATACAAACAACCTCATATTTTCGTATATTGATCTGACGCAGGAACAGGATACAGTCACTCTAGTGGTAGAAAGCGCTCCTTGCGGCGGCTTTGTGAACCTACGTCTGGCGTGCTATTCTATTCTATAAGTAAACCCCCCTTTCCGATTGACCGATTTAGCTCATTTTTACAACACTTCTTTCTCATGAGTTACCCACGACGTTTACCGCGTTTCGTTACAATACAGCAGAAATTACGACCGGTATGAGTATATTAGTAATTTGGGTCCGGAGTAAACCCCCCTCCTAATGAACGGATTTAGTTTATTTTTACAAAACATATTTACCTGTAGATTACCACTACGAATACCGAGTTTCGTCGAAATATAACCAAAATCTCGGCTGGTAGTGGCGAATTGGTATTGTGGGTCCGGAGTAAACCCCCCCCCCTTCTAATGAACAGATTTAGTTTATTTTTACATCTCACTTTCCTCTCTCGATTACCACGACGAATACCAAGTTTCGTTGAAATATAACAAATATTACGGCTGGCATGGTCAAATTAGTGTTTTGGGTTCGGGGTAAACCCCGGCCGACTGATTTTGGTGGTTAACAAACTCGTTCAATCGTTTGCTAATTGAACGCTATATACCAAGTTTTGTGACGAAAAAACAAAAACTCTGGCCGCTAACGTGTTAACAGACATATAAATATATATATATATATATATATATATATATATATACATATATATATGTATAAATTTTAACGGGGGTCATTTTCGGTGTCTACTAGGTAGGATCGATAAAGATTCGAAGAAATTTTTCAAAAATTCCGTCCTTGAATTTTTAATCATTAATTTAACAAATTTATAAATAATAATAAATGCAAAAATCCTATAAATATCAAGAATATATAAGATTTCACGTAATATTTTTCTGATTTATTTCTTCGCGCTTAATCTTGAGATCCTGGGGTCAAACATTTTTTTTTTTTTAGCGCGTGTCCTCCCTCCCTCCATTGGGAGTACTTACATCTGCTACCAACTGACTACTAACTCACGGTCAACACACTACCAAGTACTAACACCCTAATTACAGACATAAAGATTTGAAGAAATTTTTCAAAAATTCCGTCATGAGTGCAACCTCAATAGCTACTTCCCTTCGGAGGAAAGTGCTAAAACTGACATTCCTTTTGGGATGACCAGATACTACACAATCTGACGGTAGTTTGTTCGAGTAAAATGAATTTTTCTCGACCACATTTTGGCTTGAATTTGAACCTCTTTTGTCTTGCCAACCCCCCAATTTACAATGTAGTTTTTATTTTGCAGGCCTGGTTCGTCACTAACAGATATTGATTTGCATATAAATATAAACGCACACTGAAACACGCTTTAGCTTAACAGGTTAAGAGAATTTTCCATTTTTCTTTTATTTCTACCAATAAATCTCATAATTTATGATACAAATAAAATAAAGACGTTTAGTCTAAGTAATTATTTTTAATGTCACACATAAATCAAATTAATTATTTTTTCTACAAATAGCTCTTGGATAAAATAATTACGTAAGGCCCCTATTTTTTTTTTGTGTTGTCTATTCATCTGAGTTAATTGGTATGATTCATATGTAGTGTTACTATTTGTCGATTGAGGAAAATATAAAATAAATATTGTTTAATTTATTGCATTATATAACTGCCTTTAACGTTTATAGAGATCGGTTTCTGTATTAGCATTCTTCTGAAGGCTAGCCTTGACAAGTACCCTTCGTTTGGCTTGCAAGCAACAGGCTTAACAAGGCTTACCCATGGCCTCGTTTTGCTTGCAACTAAAGCAGATAATAGCTCAATTTTGCCAGCAATTTGAACGGAAGTCTGTGAGTGATTTGAGTAAAGATTAATGGTTAATCATATGTTTTCTGTTTTACACATCATTATGCAATATAAATGCTTCTTTTTCTTTTTATGCTTATCGAATGCCAAGGTTATAATTTTTTTTATTGAGGCTTCGCAACCAAGGCAAAATGCCTGTATTACAATTTTTCTATGAATAAATAATATACTAACGTGAGGAGCAAAATTGTTTAAAATCTCTTATGGCATAACTGGTAAAGAACGTAAAAATAAAACTTGAGAAAACACAAAATGACTTGAGGACTAATAATACCTTAAGTAAAGATGGAATGGTTGGGATTCGGCTAAATAAACCTCAATATGATTTTGTTTTAAAAAAATCTATATTTTGGACGTTTCGGCTACTCATTGGTAGCCTTCGTCAGCTAAAATGACAAAAAAAAAAATTAATACAAAAACAAAAAAAAATTACGTAGTGATGATTAGATAGTTAGCCGTCGAGGTGATAAGTACAGATGGAATGGTTGGGATTCGGCTAAATAAACCTCAATATGATTTTGTTTTAAAAAAATCTATATTTCGGACGTTTCGGCTACTCATTGGTAGCCTTCGTCAGCTAAAATGACAAAAAAAGAAATTAATACAGAAACAATCAATTATAAATTTTTCTTGATTGTTTCTGTATTAATTTCTTTTTTTGTCATTTTAGCTGACGAAGGCTACCAATGAGTAGCCGAAACGTCCGAAATATAGATTTTTTTAAAACAAAATCATATTGAGGTTTATTTAGCCGAATCCCAACCATTCCATCTGTACTTAAAAATTACGTAGGATTTTCGCAATTCATTGAATTATAACGATTTTATGAAGCGTTGATCGTCGGGGTTTCGGTCAGTGTTCTTATTCAATAAAACACATTTTATTTGCTAAAATGTATATTTATTGCCGCCAACGTTTCGGCTTGCTATACAAGCCATCTTCAGGGCTATTGAGAAGATTGAGAACTGCCCCGTTTCAAGAAGAGAACATTTCATCTTGACCGAAACCCCGACGATCAACGCTTCCTACTTCCGAACGGTCGACCATATCTTCTCAAATAACGATTTTATGTTCGATTTTCGACGGATTGTTTAATAGAAAATGAATAATTGTTCACCATTTTCGAAAAAAAAAAGTATTTTTTAAAAGTCCTACGTACTAGATTACTAGATTTAACCTTCTTCTTTCAAAATAATTTTAGTTTTTCATTCTAGATTAAAAATTTCCGCCTGCAGACTATCGGCCGTTAAAGAACCGGGTTTCTGAATGTCAGACAAAGCGCCGCCACTTTTTTTGAATAATTATTTTTTTTGGGATACTTTAACATCCCATGTAAAACGTTAGATATAAGGAATTGAATAATATTAATTTATTTGTTATCTATAAATTTATCCAGAAATTGATTTTGCACAAGGTGAGTTTTACCCCTTAACCCATTCGAGACAACGATTTGTTTCTTTCAAACACGGTCACCACGGAGGGGATTGTTTTTTCATTAATAAAAAAACTAAAACATGTTTACTATGGAAATCACCCAATTCGTAAGTGAACTCACATAAATAAGATCATTGCACACAGAGTGTGCAGCTCGCTCTTCGGAAAATTCTTATTGCGGATTGAGTAACATTAAATTTTCTTTTCCTGTACTTTGCAGATTTCTTTAGTTCAAGAAAAATCATATTTTCACTACTAGTTTACTCAGAATAACTCATAATTGCCCATAACTGTTATTGCACACACGGCGTGCAGGTCGTCTTATAGCCACGGAAATCAATCCAGACCCCCACCAAAAACAGTTTGCCTATGAAACTTATGATATCATAGTATTGGGCCAAGTTTTAGGCTCTTAATATCTTGTCAAGAAACTAATAATACCCTCTCACTTATTAGTGCAATTCCAACTTGGCTAGTTTTCGTTAACTGACATACGGTCTTTTTAAGTCAATAAAGTGTTTATAATAATCCTGAATCGACATCCTATAATGAATCCGATCGTCACAGCAGCCATCATTTAACGAAAACTGGCCAAGGTGGAATTGGACAAATAAGTGAAAGGGTATTATTAGGTTCTTGATAGAATATTAAGATCCTAAAACTTGTCCCAATACTATGGTACCATACCTTTCATGAGCAAACTGTTTTTGGGAGGGTCCTGGAACTTGGCATCTTTTATTCAACGTTAGTTTATTTCGGAATACATTTTAACGGTGGGTATCCAATAGGGAGGCAGGATCAATAATGATTTGAAGACATTTTTTCAAAATTCTTTTACGAGTGCATCCTCAATTGAATCAAGTGGAAGGAGTAAATAAGATAACATAGACTGTACGTTTTTCGGAAGATCCATGGTTCTCAATATTGGAGATTGTGTGCTATAAAAAGTATCTTTTATCTCGGACATTAAGTGAAAACCTGACGGACCGGAATGAGGACTGCTGGTATTATGCAACCGGCAGGTCACGTTTCAAGTTTAGTAGTGCCAGCTCTAAATCTTCCTTTCCTTAATGAGAAATGTGTGAAATTGGATCAAATGAAACGTTCCCATTCTACCAAATTCCTAGGTTTTGTTATGTATTCTTGAAATTTAGGATTGCAAATTTCGATTTAAGTGATATATTTCACCACCGCTTTATTCCTTGCGTTTGTCACGTATTTGTGAGAGAACGGGATTACAATTAAGTGGATGGATGTGGAGAATTCAATTTATTCATCCTAAATGTCCAAAGGATCTTTTTAAATACGAATTACCATATTTCGAAACGTAATAGGATCATTTTGATTGGAGAAAATTCATTAAAAAGTATCCGCCTGAAAACTCTTGGTATTTTCCAAAGACACCATACATATATTCTTAAGTATTTCGACACGCTGAATCCTAATCCGGTGTCCGTTTCACACCATCACGTAAGGTTTAAGAGCATTTGAAGGTCAACTTTCGTATGTTGTTTAAGACGAAATAACTAGAGCATCCATGGTTTAGAGCAGGGGTCTCCAAACTTTCCAGCCTTAGGGCCATACTGATTACTCCAGTAGGTTCCGAGGGCCAAAACCATATTGGTACTACTTATTTGTGTGAGAAGACCTTCTCCAAAATGAAGTACACAAAAAATGTTTACAGATCTAAATTAACTGATGAGCATCTTAAATCTCTTTTAGCACTTTCCTCCGAAGGAAAGTAGCTATTGAGGTTGGACTCATGACGGAATTTTTGAAAAATTTCTTCGAATCTTTATCGATCCTACCTAGTAGACACCGAAAATGACCCCCGTTAAAATTTATATATATCTATATATATATATATATATATATATATATATATATATATGCATATATATATATATGTGTCTGTTAACACGATAGCGGCCAGAGTTTTTGTTTTTTCTTCATGAAACGTGGTATATAGCGTTCAAATAGCAAACGATTGAACGAGTTCGTTAACCACCAAAATCGGTCCACCGGGAGGGGGGGTTTACCCCGGACCCAAAACACTAATTTGACCATACCAGCCGTAGTTTTTGTTATATTTCAACAAAACTCGGTATTCGTTATTTTGATCTAAAGAGAAAATTCCGTTGTAAAAATAAACTAAATCGGTTCATTAGAAGGGGGGGTTTACACCGGACCCACAATACCAATTTGCCACTGCCAGCCGTAATTTTTGTTACATTTCAACGAAACTTGGTATTCGTGGTGGTAATCAACAGAGAAAAATGGGTTGTAAAAATAAACTAAATCGGGTTATTTGGAGGGGGGGTTTACTCCGGACCTAAAGTACTAATATACTCATAACGGTCGTAATTTCTGCTGTATTGTAACGAAATGCGGTATGGGTCGTGGGTATCTCATGAGAAAGAAGTGTTGTAAAAATGAAGTAAATCGGTCTATTGGAAAGGAGGGTTTACTTTAAAGTCTGTTTCATTACAATTAGCCAGCCAGACGTAGGTTCGCAAAGGCGCTACAAGGAGCGCTATCTCCCACTATGGGAACTGTATCCTGTTCCTGCGTCAGATCAAAAGACGGAATGTGAAGTTTTTGTGTATTTATTAAGTAGTACAGTATCATGTATTAACATAACTCTGGAAGCAAATTATTTACAAAATTAATAATTGAACAGACCTCATAAGAAATGTAAATGAGCAGAACTATTCACGTTTTTATTTTATTTATATAGGTTATTTACAGCAAATTATTCAGTAATGTAGTCTACACTAAAAAAATTCTGAGGAAAGTGCTTAGTTATGCAGCTCCTGCGTGACGGACTTTTAATAATTGGTACAAGTAAAATTAGTCCACAACTACAAACTATTGTCAGTGGAAAATCTCAATTACATAAATCTCATTAGTATTTCATATGTCATTATGCTTGTTATAAGTTATGTTTTTATTTAAAATGTATAAAATGTTAGTTGGATTCATTTCAATAATTTGTTAGTTATTATATACTGAAGTTAAATTTTCTGCATATTATACATGTCTTTACTCTTTACAATTCTGTGTTTCTTTATCCAATTTATCACAAAAACAATAACAATAAGCATACAACAATATTATGAGTAGTTAGCCCATGACCATATCAATGTAGAGGTCATATTAATAATTATTCAACATAAAATTAGAATACTTCAGTAAACTAAATTTAATTTGCTATAAAAAATATGTTCTCTAAAAGGAGTTTTCAAGT
This sequence comes from Gonocerus acuteangulatus, assembly GCA_946811695.1. Classification (NCBI taxonomy): domain Eukaryota; kingdom Metazoa; phylum Arthropoda; class Insecta; order Hemiptera; family Coreidae; genus Gonocerus; species Gonocerus acuteangulatus. The sequence continues at coordinate 13,312,202 of OX328128.1, forward strand.
ATGCTAGCTCTCCGCGGGCCGGACAAAATCTGTCCGCGGGCCGGATGTGGCCCTCGGGCCGTAGTTTGGAGACCCCTGGTTTAGAGGGTCGCTGAATTCGAATCCGAGGCCTGTTTCAGCACATCGGCGCAAAATATAGGTCATTTCAAGGCCAAATATGTCTATTTTGCAAAAATGAATTTTTGACAGCAGGTACAGTTTTTGCAAAATAGACATATTTGTCATTGAAATTACCTAGTTTTTATACCGATGGGGTGAAACAGACCTTACATTCCAATTCAGCGGCCCTCTAAACCATGGAAGCTCTAGTTATTTATTCGTTAACGACTTCATACGAAATTTTACCTTCAAATTCTCTTGAAGAACCAAAGCTGTTGTGAAAATGGTTTAGTCAATCTGAGGTCAATACATTTTGTAAATATTTTTTATAATTCTTTGGTTCTTGAAGTGATGACATGAACGAAAAAAAAAACCCAATTGGCCAAACTTTATTAGCTTGAAATTTTAACACACGTTTACATTTTTTTTTATAGTAGCTATTTACGTTACTTTATTTTACATGGTTTGATCACAGCTGTCTCTAGGCCGTTTGTGCTTATGGAGGCGGTGAGGGTTACCAGAAATGGAGGATGAGGATAGGTTATTTATTAGGGAATTATCGTGACCTGGCATGGGAGTTAAGGTTTCGGGTTTTGGACAGCGATCGGACAAAGGGGGATTTCTAGGGCTTGTTTTTATATATAAATTATCTTTATATATAGGTATTGAACCTTTAAAAACATCCATGGTGGGGCCCATTGTTAAAGACGCCATTGTTGATAAGTCACACTCCCACATGCCGGATTCGAACCTGTATCTACTAAACACAGGAGACCCCTTAAGATTATTGTATTTGCTTCAAATCGAAGATAAGCTAACGAGTAATGTCATAACTTTGTATTATTTTAAGATAGATATATTTAAGGTATTTCATGGGAAATTACATCTTAAGGAAATACCTGCACTTTTTATGCAATGTAGTGAGAAGGTTGTCTCAGCTAAAGGCTTTCCAAGGACGTTCGGTTGAATGAAAAAAAAAAAAAATTAAAAAATGATTTGCTAGATTATGGATTTTTCAACATTTGAATATAGCGTAGATGTAAGGGTTACATTCATTGATTAATATTTGTAAACTTTGACATGAGTAAATAGTCTTTTATTTTATTGTCAGGGCAACAAAACACCGTGAAAATACGGATCTGTCCTCTTTTTGAACTAGGTACAAATGTGTTCATAGTGAGTGTCTAATTCAGTTGCAGCCCCCTTTCACAAAATTTTAATTAAATTGGTAAAAATGCATCATAAAAAAGTCCGACTCATCATCTTAGCGCGGTTCCCTTCACATCCCTTTTGTCATTTGTAAAGCTTAGAATAGAAAAAGATAATATTTGGTTCGGCCTTTGTTCAAAGGGCTTTATGACTTTACCTAGTCGGGTCCGCCAGACCCCAGAATCCACTTCTAGAGATACCTATTTAGTACGTTTCAATGCATTGAAAAATATTAAAAAAAATTACACATTTTCTTGTGTTCGTCTACTATAGTAATAATTCTACAAATAAAATCAATTCAAAAATAAAATAAAAAACCAACAGAATAAAGGCAATTGAAAATGTTCAAAAGACGTCATCGAATCTCTTTCTATTGGCAAGCTATATTTCTAACAATGAATTTGTTTTTCTTATTTTACTTAATCTGTTTTATTGTCAAATACATTATCCAACTTTAAGAATTAAAAAAAAAAAAACAAGGAATAAAAACAGACAAAAAGAACCGTTCGAATAAACGAAATCAATTACTTCAGAGATTAAGCACTTATTTCTCCGATTGACATCGCTTATTCAAACCTTTCTTCAGAACCTCTTTTGTAGACAATTTAGTAAGCTTTCGAATGGTAGCCTTTCGCTTCGCAAGATTTTCAACCGTTTCCCAGATATTAATGAAAGTATACGAAGTTCCCAAAACTTTTCATTACTTCTAGCAACAGAAAATTGGTCTCATTTTACCTATCCTGTTTTACACAAAAATACATTTTCCTAACATAAGAAATTACAAAAATAAAAAGCAATAAAAAACTAAGGGAAAGAGACAAAAATTAGAAAAAGAACGACAAAACCCCGTTCATAAGAACTAAACAGACGTATTTGAAGTTTTAAGCACTTATTTTTTCGATTGACATAACCTAATCAAAAATTCAAAAACTTTGAGGTTGCTGGCAGAGAAGGAAGATCTTCAGGACAATGAAAAAACGTCTAGTTCCTTCACAACAGTTTATTTCCACGCTGAGCGCTTTCGGTAGCTCTTGCTACCATCCTCAGAACTGTGACAAAATGAATAGAATAAGACAGTTGCATAACAGAAATCTTTTAAATATTAAAATGTTCACTAACCTACACGTAAAATAATAAATAAACACAATAATCTTGATTCGTCAACATAAACACTAAAAAAACAAAAACAATACAAACAAAAACACAAGTCATACATGATAAAATGAAATGGCTAAAGTTGAGGAGAGAGACTCACCTATAATGAGTTCAGCTTCACTGCTGAGGGCTGACTGAAGGGAAGCAGGGAGAGAGCCTGCACAGAGACGTGACTCAACATATCAGTTTGATACGTATCTGTCCTTTTATTTAAATTACAGGAGCTCAGGATCTTGTCGATACGTATCTCTATACTTTCGAGGACGTTCATCTGTGCAGACTTCTTCCGGCAATGTAAAATATACAGAGAATGGTCAGCTTCGCTGTGTCCCGAGACAATGTTGACGAAATTCAGAATCCGACCTGGTTTTATGTTCTCTAGCTCTTATTTTGAGTTTCCTACCAGTTTGCCCTACGTACGATCCAGAACAGAGGCCACATACGATTTTATAGACGCCACTCTTATTTCCCGTGTCTATCTTATCCTTGACGTCACAAAGAGCATTAGCCAAAGAGGGAGAATTTTTAAAGGCCACCTTAACATTCGCTTTACTTAAAATGGAGGCTATTTTTTCCCGAGACTTGGCCTAAGTATGGTAAGGTGAACCATCTAACCTCAGATACGTCGGTATCTAATGAGTAAACATAGTAGTAGTATAATTAGTAAACGTAGTTTTATTAGAAAAAATAGATAATGACCCCGCTTATAAATATACTCCTATTTTTTCTAATAAAACTACGTTTACTAATTATACTACTACTATGTTTACTAATAGAGATAACTGTAACTCTGATATTCTATGTGATTGTTATCCTAGAATTGTTAACCATACTGATATTCAAGTTGAACCTTCAGAAATTAAAATGTTAGAAAAAGGTTTGAAATAAATTCCTTTACATAATATTGGTAGAAATGAAGTAGTAGATTTTATTGCCTCACTTGAAAGTATTCCGAGCAATAGTATAGTTAAGAAAGAATGTGCCGTTGTCGTAGATAAATATATTAATTCTTTAGTTAATAATAAGGATAATCATAAAAATACGACTAAGAAATCAGACCATTATACACATAAGGCTATTAAAAAGAAAATTGAAGACAATAATTTGGTTGTACTTAAAGCCGACAAAGGCAAATGTACGGTAATATTAGACAAAACGTACTATGTTAATAAAACTCTAACACTGTTAGCTGATAATGAGTGCATATTGTTAAACAGGGATCCTACTACTGAATATAATAATATTGTAAAATCTGCAATAAGCAGGTGTCAATGTTTGTTTACTAAGGTTGATAGAGAGAGACTGACTGAAATGAACCCTTTACCACCTAGGTTGTATTGTTTGCCTAAAGTACATAAAGATGACATGCCATTTCGCCCTATTGTATCTTATATCTCGGCCCCCGCTGGGAAGTTGGCTAGGAGAGCTGTCGATGAATTTAAGGCCCTTACTTCGTACAAACCTTCATATACCGTTAAAAGCAGTAAGGAGGTGGTTGAACTTCTTAGTCAAATGGACGTGCCCTCTGACTGTATTTTAGTGTCGTTTGACATCGTAAATTTATTCACAAGTGTCCCTTCCTCTGAAATTATCCCGCTTGTTCAACACGTCATGAATCAGAGGCAATGCAATCCCGTGGTAGCCAACGAGATTTGTGATATTTAATGTTGTATTAGAACAGAATTATTTTCTGTTTAATGGTGATTGCTACAAATCCACCCACGGTCTAGTAATGGGATCTCCTATAAGCCCTCTGGCAGCGGATATTTTTATGGATTGTTTAGAAAATAAGTATGTCATGAATAATTTAAATCCACTTAAAAAACATATCCGTTATTGGATTAGGTATGTGGACGATTGCCTGTGCATTTTTCAGGGTCCAATGAGACGTTTGGAGTCTTTTCACAAACTCCTCATCAGGATGCACAAGAACATAAAGTTTACTAAAGAAATAGAAGAGGGGGGTTCATTAAATTATTTAGATCTGACGATCCATAAAAAAGATGAAGGGGGTTTAGAATTTTCTATTTTTCGTAAATCTACTACCACCGATACTGCTATAGATAGGAGTTCTTTTCAACACCCGAGAGTAAAAATGTTGCCTTTTATTTATTATATTGATCGACTCCTGTCAGTACCTATGTCCGAGGGCAATCATCACCGCGAGCTTCTCCATATAAAGCATGTTGCGGAGAAGAACGGATATGATGCTCTCATGATTGATGGTATTTACAGGAGAAGAAAAGAAAAACATGCCCTTAAGGCAGCTTTTCCCAATTTTCTAAAACCCGACGAATCTGAGGTTAGATGGTTCACCTTACCATACTTAGGCCAAGTCTCGGGAAAAAATAGCCTCCATTTTAAGTAAAGCGAATGTTAAGGTGGCCTTTAAAAATTCTCCCTCTTTGGCTAATGCTCTTTGTAACGTCAAGGATAAGATAGACACGGGAAATAAGAGTGGCGTCTATAAAATCGTATGTGGCCTCTGTTCTGGATCGTACGTAGGGCAAACTGGTAGGAAACTCAAAATAAGAGCTAGAGAACATAAAACCAGGTCGGATTCTGAATTTCGTCAACATTGTCTCGCAGCGGGACACAGCGAAGCTGACCATTCTCTGTATATTTTACATTGCCGGAAGAAGTCTGCACAGATGAACGTCCTCGAAAGTATAGAGATACGTATCGACAAGATCCTGAGCTCCTGTAATTTAAATAAAAGGACAGAGACGTATCAAACTGATATGTTGAGTCACGTCTCTGTGCAGGCTCTCTCCCTGCTTCCCTTCAGTCAGCCCTCAGCAGTGAAGCTGAACTCATTATAGGTGAGTCTCTCTCCTCAACTTTAGCCATTTCATTTTATCATGTATGACTTGTGTTTTTGTTTGTATTGTTTTTGTTTTTTTAGTGTTTATGTTGACGAATCAAGATTATTGTGTTTATTTATTATTTTACGTGTAGGTTAGTGAACATTTTAATATTTAAAAGATTTCTGTTATGCAACTGTCTTATTCTATTCATTTTGTCACAGTTCTGAGGATGGTAGCAAGAGCTACCGAAAGCGCTCAGCGTGGAAATAAACTGTTGTGAAGGAACTAGACGTTTTTTCATTGACCTAATCAAAAATTGTTTCAGAATCTTTTTTGTAGAGAATTTAGAAAGCTTTCAAATAGGTTCTATCCACTTATCAAAATTTCCCAACCGAGTTCGAGATATTAATGAAAGTATACGAAGTTCCCAAAACTTTTCATGTCTGTTCATAAAATATTTTATTCTAACCCTTCCTTAACACCAAACGTAACCAAAAGTTTAACATATTAGTTTTGATGAAATTCAAACGTGCAAAAAATATTTCAACTGAATCCCATGATTGTAAGTACCAAAACCAAAAACATTATTCAGCAACTATTTTTCCAATTTTCTCGGTTAAAGCTATCGCCTTAAAAATGGTGTCATTCGTTTTCCAAAGCCAAGAAGACTATAAAACGAGTACTTGCATGCATATGAAGTAAGCGGAAAGATTTTATTCGCGCGAAATTCGCTCCAAAAACAATGTTCTGGTGAGCGGATTCTGCTGGTTAACGAACTTGACCTTTCAAATTAGACGAAAGATTTTTTTACCATATTTCATTAAAATCGGTCCATTATTCGCTGAGCTATGCCGCGAACAGGCAAATATATATATATATATATATATATATATATATATATATATATATATATATATATATACACATACAAATTTGAACCACCGTCATTTTCGGTCTCTAGGGGTTCTGAAACGCAAAATTTTCTAGTCGGCACTTCCGGATTGTTTCATGAGATCAACCTTATAAGCGGGGTTCCTCCCTATGATGGGGGGGGGGGGAGGAACCGCGCTAAAACCGTAAAAATAAATTAAGAAGATGACTTAGTTCAGAAAATATACTTTTTTTTGGGGGTCTAATAGCATTTTAGTTGGCTAACTATAACAAGTTGTTTGTTGTTAGTATTCCATACCCCCAAATCGTTCTCCCAGCCCCCCCTCGAAATAATTTCCTATATACGCCGCTAAGCCTAGTTATAACAACTTGGTTTCATCCCCATAAACAAAATATACCAGACTTTGGTTTAGTTTCTGGTTTATCTTAATTGTCTGCTCGTAACCAGCGTCCTAGGCAATCTTGTGTTGTTTGTTTCTACAGCGTTACATAAATCCTGTGTGATTACTTGCCCGATGTCAATGTCACCTTTTAACGTTGTTCCTTTAGCGTGGCTATCTACGCTTGTAGTTAGTCCTATGTCTTTATTCCCCCGTATCCAAAGCATTGTCTTGTTTCAATCTCTCTGATAGCGTTTATACTCCCGATATGTTCACATTATTTCCACTATGTTCTTATGTCATCTTTCACTCTTGACTCCGAAATGTCCCCCAATCCTTAATCAGAGCAAAAAGTGTGTGTACCAGTGTATGAAGGATGGTACATCACCATAATCGTGTGAAATTAAATAATGTGTTCAGAATGGCTTCTTCGCGCTAAAGAAAATTTATTGGTTTTGACTAAGAAATCATAAAAAATTAGACTCAAATAATTTTTTTTCTAAAACAACGAGGTACCATTTTATAGCTAATTAAAAAAGGCAACCTTTGAGGCGGAGGCAAACCGCTAAGTCTACAAATAGCTGATTTAAAAAATATTGAATAAGTTAAGAAAACTCTAATAACAATAGTTCAAATCTATATGGCTCTGAGTATAGCTCTTAATTTACATGGCAATATTTCAATAACTGGTGTTCTTATTGGAAATTTAATCTAGATTCTAAAAATGTGGTTGTTATTTACGATACGTTAACCAAAAATCTAGAAAACACAGTTGTTCATAAAAAAAACAAACAATAGTTTTGAAAATAGACCAAAGTTTGAATAGCTCTGCTACATGTTGAGATATGACGCTCATAGGAACGCTTCCATGAACTACAAATGAGGTGCAGAATAAACCCCTAAAGTTATGACATCACAATGCGGGACACCCTGTATACAGGGTGTCCTTTTTAGATGGCCCGGCTAAATTTCTCTTGAACGGATAACATTATAATAAAACAAAAAAATACGTATTTCATAATTTTTAGTCTAGTTTAAGATTTTGGCCTGTTTTTGAAAAAAATGAAAAAAATTTCGGGGTACCCCAAACCCAAACAACTTTGAAATTTCAAATGGGACCATATACCATCCGATACATCATTTTAAAGGATTTTTTACACTGAAATTAATAATGCAATCAGATTTTAATTTGGTCAACTAATAACAAAGTTATGGCATAAAGTTCGAAACAAAATACATTTTGATTGGTTCGTTACTAATTACTTTAAACTGCTTTGCATTTCTTTTGTTACATGGGAAATAATTTGTAAATAAATAATTAACTTATTAGGTGAAATTCGAAATAAATGTTTCTTTTAAAGATGCAGAGAAGAAAGAGAAATAAGCCCCTGTATGTTCGGTGAAGGTAGAGCTGTTGACATTCACTCATCTTGTTTATCCAAATAGTCTTAAGTAAGGGAACTTTAATTCCTGGAAATAGATAACTATTACAACAATGCCTACTCGCCTACATTCAGTATTAATCAGTTAGTCAAAATGAACTGAAGAGTGCAGTTTTCCCGTGAGGAAAAAGTTGATATGTACAATTGTTTTATTGAAAGTGGTAGTATCGCTCGTCGTGCAGCTGTGTTGTACTCCCAGAAATTTCCTACTCGTCCTCAAGTGAGCCAGAAAACATTTATTCGTGTTGCTCTCAATATGAGGAGATTTGGATCAGTTGCTGATCGACCAAGATATCGGCAGCGCAATTTCGACGAGGAACTGGATATTTTATTGTATGTTATGGAAAATCCAAATTCTTCTCTCCGAAATACCGGAAGGGTTTTAGGTTTTCCAAAGAACAAAATTAGAGATGTACTACGGACTTATAATTTCAAGCCTTATCGCTCTCATCTTGTCCAGGGGCTTCGGGACATTGATTATGACAGGCGTCTAACGTTCCTTGCACGAATGTCGAGTTTGGTAGTTGATGAAAACATGCTTCCATATGTCCTATGGACTGATGAATCGAAGTTCACCACTAACGGTATGTTAAATCGTTGGAATTTTCGAACGTGGGCACAGGAAAATCCTAGAATCGCCTATTCTTGTCAACACCAGGTGGTTCACAGCATCAACGTTTGGTGCGGACTTCTCGGAAATAAATTAATTGGTCCTTATTTCTACCGAAATAATTTAAATGGAGTTCAGTTTCTAAATTTCTTGAGAGAACAATTGCCGGCTTTACTAGAAGGTGTACCTCTGCAGCATCGGCAAAGAATGATACTGCAGCTTGATGGGTGTCCCACACACAATTCTCTGCAAGTGAGACGTTACTTAAATCGGCACTACCGGGACCGGTGGATAGGACCTCACGGCCCCATCTGTTGGCTTCCTCGGTCGCCCGATCTAACACCGTTAGACTTTTTCATGTGGGGACATTTGAAAAATATCGTTTATGCCAATCATAATCCTGCAACATCAGTTGAAGAACTGCAGCAAAGAGTAAAAAATGCTTGTAGATTGGTCTCTCCTCAGTCCATCGCACTGAGCACCAACGAAGAGTGGCTAACAAGAGCGAATCTTTGCATCTTCAAAGAAGGCAGGCAGTTTGAACATGAGATGTAGGTTCACCAACCTCTGCAGGTACGACGGATTTTTTTTTTAAATTAAAAACAGTTAACAAAATGTACTGTCTTTTTTTTCGACCTTTATGCCATAACTTTGTTATTAGTTTACCAAATTAAAATCTCATTGCATTATTAATTTCAGTGTAAAAAATCCTTTAAAATGATGTATCGGAAGGTTTATGGTCCCATTTGAAATTTCAAAGTTGTATAGGGTTTGGGGTACCCCGAATCTTTTTTTTTTTCAAAAAAAGGCCAACATCTTAAACTAGACTAAAAATTATTTTAGTATTTTTTTGTTTTATTATAATGTTATCCGTTGAAGAGAAATTTAGCCGGGCCATCTAAAAAGGACACCCTGTATACCAATACACAATAAGTATTTGAGTATATTCATATAAGACATAAGTCACCGAAAGTAATTTTTTTTTGCAGTTGTATTTCTTTGTATCTTTATTTTTTAACTACACAGAAACCAATTGCATTATTATGTGCTAATCGCAAAAGTTGCAAAGCTGAAAATAGAATAAATAAATAATTGTTTGCAAGGGAAATGCTACTAAAAAAACAATAACTCTGGCGGGTATTGTGTTAACAGACACTCACACATAATATATATACATTATATATATATATATATATATATATATATATATATATATATATATATATATACAGGGTGTCCCCTGTATACTTTACGTGTTACTTTAGGTATGTATGGAAATTTACATACGATATCTGCCAAGTAAAAGCAGATAGGACGAGTGTTGTCTTTTCTGTAAATACTTCTCGAAGGAATTTATCTACCGAGGTTGCTCTAATGAAAGAATGTTTAAAAAACACCTTCGAATCTTTATCAATCCCACCTGCTAGATACTGAAAATGAGCCCTGTTTACATTATACAGGGTGTCCCAGTATATGTGTCCACCCCCTTTTCCTCCTGGAGTTGTTGGAATTTCGAAATGAAACTTGGTAGGTCTTAGTTATGTTGCATGAGGTTACTTTTGAAGGTTTAGTTGACTTTGTAACATTCTCCAGTTTTTCTCCAGCGCATCTAACTCTTGATTTTCTAATGGCGGCAGGTATTTTTTATGACGAATTCTGATAGAAAATTTAATTTTAAGACTAATTTATTCCGAGACATCTTTTGATCCGACGCACCGTTTGCGCGTAAAACCCAAAAAACTGAAAAATATCGCCCTTTTGTAGACAAATTCCTATTTATCACTGAAACCAAGTTTTGTACGTAAAAACACCTCAAAGCAAACGTTGTAGCCTATTAATTTTCCTTTCACATCATTCCAAGATCAAAGTTGTAGATTGAATATTTGACGGGATATTATGAATAAAAAATATAACTTAAAAGTTTTAAAAAGTAACAATTCAGTAAATCGATATGAATACAAAAAAAAGTAGCTGACATAAACAATAAAAAAAAGTACTTATTTACTTTATGAAAAAAGTATATAAAAATTATTATAAAACAGAACAGAATGAATTTATTTTTCCATATGAAATTATTATATCATAAAACTAAAAAAAAAAATTTGCCTTTGTTTTCATTCATAATACCCCATTAAATATTTAATCTACAACTTTGATCTTGGTATCATCTGAAATGAAAATTAATAGGCTACAACGTTTACATTGAGGTGTTTTTACGTACAAGGCTTGGTTTCAGTGATAAATAGGAATTTGTCTACAAAAGGGCGATATTTTTCAGTTTTTTGCGTTTTACGCGCAAACGGTGCGTCGGATCAAAAGATGTCTCAGAATAAATTAGTCTTAAAATTAAATTTTCTATCAGAATTCGTCATAAAAAATACCTGCCGCCATTAGAAAATCAAGAGTTAGATGCGCTGGAGAAAAACTGGAGAATGTTACAAAGTCAACTAAACCTTCAAAAGAAACCTCATGCAACATAACTAAGACCTACCAAGTTTCATTTCGAAATTCCAACAACTCCAGGAGGAAAAGGGGGTGGACACATATACTGGGACACCCTGTATAATGTAAACAGGGCTCATTTTCAGTATCTAGCAGGTGGGATTGATAAAGATTCGAAGGTGTTTTTTAAACATTCTTTCATTAGAGCAACCTCGGTAGATAAATTCCTTCGAGAAGTATTTACAGAAAAGACAACACTCGTCCTATCTGCTTTTACTTGGCAGATATCGTATGTAAATTTCCATACATACCTAAAGTAACACGTAAAGTATACAGAGAGAGTTGAACGCCCTCTATACTGTGAAGGTCATTCCTTGGTCTAGCATGACTGCTTGCCGTGTCCGGGTTAACAGGTGGATTATGGCGGGTCGTCAGTAATAGGATTAGGGAAAACAAGATCGTTACTCTGTACTGCGTTATTTTAGCGTACTTACACAAAATAACCAATGAAACCAAACTCAGTAAATATGTTACTATGGACGTTTGAAGTTGTCGGGAGCAAAATAGTGCCAAACAACATTTTTAACAAAACTTAACCATAACTCCTACATGTTGGGTATTATTATTATTATTATTATATTATAAGCTAAACTTCTTTCTAAACTAATCAAAAATGATATCCAAGAGTTTTTATGTGTAGAAACATTTTTTAAATGGGTAAAAACTACGATTTTCCGAGTGGATGGATGGATGGATTGGGTGTTTAAGGGCAGAAAACATCTAGGTCCTCACCGCCCTGAAGTGTAATGTTAGAGAGTCGTGTATATGTCGTGAAAGGGTTAGTAATTTGTGTTTAGGACAGTGCATGACAATGAACTGTTTTTTTTTTTTTGTTTACTTGTATTCAATTTTCTTTTTTAACTAATATCATTGCTTACTACTAACTTACTAGGTAATGGAACTATTTGTACTAAAAGTAATACTAATATACACTATAGCACTATCAATACAAATAATATACTACATAACAAATAATAGTCTACATAACCATATTAATATTTACATATTTATTTTTTCCCCTCTTGTATAGTTTTTTATTTATTTATTTTTCATATTTTTTATTTATTTTTTTTATTTATTTATTTATTTTTATTTTTTATTTATTTTTTTTTTGTTTGTTTTTTCCTTTATGTATAATTTTATTTGTTATATTTTTTAATACATATATTTTTTTTTTCTGTATATATTTTTTTTTCCTCTTTTGTAATTTTTTATATATCATTTTTTTTTTTTTTTTAGTAAAACACTAACTAACTAATACAAACTAAGTAACTAATAAAAACTAAACATAACTAATACAACTATTTGTACTAAAAATAATGCTAATGTAAGCAATATTAATACTAAAACTATACTACATAACAAAATTTATAATAATGCCAATTCTAAATTAAACTAGCACACGTATATACACATACGCCCACGTTCATACAATCATACACCCACATATGTACATACATACGCACCCGCACATGTGTATATACCCGTGCACGTATACATACATATATTTATTTATTATTAAATTATTATTTTATATCATGAGATATAGTTGCGCCTTTTTTAAGAATTCCACAACTAGGTCAACTGCTTTGCCATCGTCCCGAGTGCTTTTCCGAGTGAATTCATTTGAAGATAATTTTTGAGCGAGCTTCGTTTGATCCCCATCAGGTTTTTTTGGTCCTCCTTCAATACATTTAACAATAAAAAGCCATTTTTTTTATCTTTATTACAAGAAAGTATAAAAAAAAAAAAAAAAAATCAACATTTCAGAACATCAAACCTTAAAGTCGTTTTCTCAAAACTATGTTTTTCAAATCTGGCGATACTCTGGCGTCTTCAATTTTATTCCCATAACTTCAAATTTTAACTGCAGCTTTCTCATGATATTTGCTAGCAAAGTACGTAGGATATTATCGAATCATTAAATAATAAAGATTTTATGACCGATTTTCGACGGATTGAAAAATCCTACGTACTTTACTAGATTTAACCATCTTCTTTCGAAATAGTTTTAGTTCTTCGTTCTTGATTAAAAATTACCATCTACAAGCTATTGCCCGTGAAAAAAGAGGGTTTCCGTCCGTGTCAAGCACAGCGCCGCCATTTTTTTTTTTTTTTTTTTTTTTTTTTTTTTAATGCTTAACATCCCATATAAAACTTTTGATATAAAGGAAATGTTTATTTATTTGTTATTTATGAAGTCAAGAAAATTACTTTAATTTTGCTGACACAAGGTAATATTACCCATTAATTATATTGCGATTTGAGGCGGTTCGCAGGACTTTTCATTTTCCTTTGGAGCGATTCCAAAATGTTAATATTTTTTTCCTTAAAAGGAAATTTTATTATAATGGTATGTCTCAATCATTAATTTTTATTAGCGAGCAAAACGTTTTAAGCCTTTTTCTTAAAGTCACAACCTCTCTTTTAGGAAAAAATGACACAACATTTTGCCATTTTGCGCAAAGATTTATTGTATCCGTTGCCTTTCTAAGGAATGCGCTGTTCCCTTGAAACTTACTTTGAAAACATGACGCATCTAAGATCTTTAGGCAATAACTTGGCCTTGGCTAGCTGGCTATAAACTCCCAAGTTTTATTACTGGCTTCAGAGTGAATATCTCAGCTTATTATATAATAAATTAATTTGATTTTGACGTCACCTTTTTTTTTTTATTTGTTAGGAAGGACATTAGAAAATGTCTTCATTTTCATGAGCTATGGTGCAATAACATCTTTTGCGCACATTTAATTGGTTCCTCAATGGGTTTTTGGTTAGCATTTGTGGTGATTGTGGTCTTTGCAATCAGCCCATTGGTCGGGATAATAACAGTGCTGTACAAAGTGGAATCTAGGTTAGGCAAAACTCTCCTATATGGCCTAGGAATTTCATTGAATATTTCTCGGTTTTCTAAGAAAATATATGAATAAAAAAAAATAGTTTTTGGCCATAAAAAGACACCAAATATAATGTTCTAGAATTCTGAAACATCTTGTGTAGATGAATCCGGAAAAGTTCTGATGAAAGCATGGGCGTATATAGCGGGGCTGCAGCCCCCCCCTCCCCGAAATTTTGTTTTGGTGAGAACATATTATGTAAAAAAAGCCTAAAACAACGAAAAATGTCTTCTACATTTACCCTGGTCTACTAGGTGTCAAGAGGACCTTAAAACCCACCATTTTAAAATATTTAAAATTTTCCCTACACCCCAAATGGCTAGGGGCCGCCAGCCCCCCCCCCAGAAATTATTTTCTATATACGCTAGTGGATGAAAGGTCGCTAAAAATGAATATCAAGGTCACAATAAATTCGCACTTGTTGATCAGACGAAAAAACTGACCAAATATTTCGCTAGGATGATAACAGGTCAGCTGTTACTGTCCTGTATCTATTTCATAATATTATTTTTATTTCCGATTCATTTCAACTATGTAGGCAGACCTCTGACTGTTATTTTGTCCTTTATAGAGTTTACGCTATACCTGGTGATGGTCCATCCGAGGAAATAATATCCCGAACCCTTCCACAGCCTCCTCACCCATCTGCATCACCAGTCAGAACACTTCTTTATAATGCTCGCAAATATAATGGGTGTTTCCAAATCACATCTTGGAAACATAAATTTTAACGTCCATTTATTATTGACAACAAATTTTAACCTGTACTGATTAAACTTCTGTTGCTGGTGACCTATAGATAACGGGTTATCTCTAGGTTATCTGTTTGTTCGCACTTGTCGGAGCGCTCCAGTGTCAAGAATTATTATACTTTGATTACTTATCAATTGATGAATAACATATAGTATGACGGGAACCGTGCTATAATAAACTGCACAGAATTATATAGTAGCGTTAATTTTGATGGTACATTACTCAACGCAATAAAATAACTACTTACCACGACGAACCACGGGAATTTAGCTAATAGTTCAATAAAATCCAAAAGCTCTCTTAATCAATTATTAAATCTATACACATCAAAAAATTCCAACGGATCCCCCTGTCTTTACATGGAAGATATATGGCAAAAAATACTATTGGGGCTTTTATCAACGCAGTAGTACCCAAAACAATAGTTTTTAGAATTTTTGTCCGTTTGTCTGTTTATCTGTTTGCCTGTGCGCGCTAATCTCAGAAACGGCGTATCCGATTTAGTTGCGCTTTTCACTAATATATTTTCGTAAGCTTCACTTAACATTTAGTGTTTGTTTCGTGTCAACGGGTTGATAAATAAAAAAGTTATGCCAATGTAAAGAATCTCGTTGAACATTTCATGAACTATGTTTTACACGATACATACCAGAGTTTTTTTTCGTCACGAAACTTGGTACATAGTATTCTCCTAGCAAATGATTGAACGAGCTCTTAAACCAGCAAAACTTGTTCATCTGGAAGGGGGGGGGGGGTTACTCTGGACTCAAATTAGTTATTCGCCCATACCGGCCACAAGTATTGTTGTATTGCAACGAAACTCGGTATTCGTTGTGGAAATATTAATAGAAAAAAATGTTGTAAAAATAAACTAAATCGGTTCATTAGGAGGGGGGGGGGGTTTACTCTGGACCCAAATTACCAACGTGCCACTACCAGCCGTAATCTATCTATACAATAAAATTCTAACGGATCCCCCTGTCTTTACATGGAAGATATATGGCAAAAAATACTATTGGGGCTTTTATCAACGCAGTAGTACCCAAAACAATAGTTTTTAGAATTTTTGTCCGTTTGTCTGTTTATCTGTTTGCCTGTGCGCGCTAATCTCAGAAACGGCGTATCCGATTTAGTTGCGCTTTTCACTAATATATTTTCGTAAGCTTCACTTAACATTTAGTGTTTGTTTCGTGTCAACGGGTTGATAAATAAAAAAGTTATGCCAATGTAAAGAATCTCGTTGAACATTTCATGAACTATGTTTTACACGATACATACCAGAGTTTTTTTTCGTCACGAAACTTGGTACATAGTATTCTCCTAGCAAATGATTGAACGAGCTCTTAAACCAGCAAAACTTGTTCATCTGGAAGGGGGGGGGGGTTACTCTGGACTCAAATTAGTTATTCGCCCATACCGGCCACAAGTATTGTTGTATTGCAACGAAACTCGGTATTCGTTGTGGAAATATTAATAGAAAAAAATGTTGTAAAAATAAACTAAATCGGTTCATTAGGAGGGGGGGGGGGGGTTTACTCTGGACCCAAATTACCAACGTGCCACTACCAGCCGTAATCTATCTATACAATAAAATTCTATCGGATCGCTGTCTGTACATGGAAGATAGATGGGAAAAAATACTATTGGGGCTTTTATCAACGCAATAGTACCCAAATCAATCATTTTTAGAATCTTTGTCTGTACGTCTGCAGTCTACACACTAGGGTTTAACAATCCCTAAGGGGTCAGCATAGTGGCTCTGTCAAGTTTAACAATCCTAGCAGCCCGTATGCTTCATCCCCATGGCTATACGCCTAATATCGTGTATAGTGGAGCTTTTTTGTAAAGCACATTTTTTTAAAATATCCATACGACGGTGTTTATAAGTAAAAATAAACCAAAAGATATGTACACAAATTCTGCTCTAACTCACTCTCCAAGCGGGCAAAGTCGCGGGCACAGCTAGTTCAAAATAAATTAGAAAAATATGGCACCACCAAATATAATGAAAGTTTCACTCAATGGCACTAATGACCCTAAGGTTGGCACGCATTAAAAAAAAAATTACCTGTCGAATCTGAGGCTTCGCTAATAATTCAGCTACATTATAACAACCGTTCCAACAATGAGCTCTATTTCGCCTTCGCGATTTCTTTGTTCGGAAAGTTATTTCGTTGAAGAAGAAATAACCCTTAGTAACGGTGAGTAACGAATTGTGCGTTACACATACGTGTAACGGGAGTAGAATTCAAAAGATGCTTGACTCAGCGTTGTTTGACAGTTGTAGACCACGTGCTTCTAATATCTTCTAATGCTCTTGGCCAACACATGTTCAGCAATCCGGTACAACGGAGCGAAAACCTTGACCCGACAAGAAGCTATTTGAAGGATACATTTGTCGAAAGTAATGTGGAACAACTTTCACACTCGTGTAACGAATTCGGAATTGTAATTGCGAATATTTTGGAGTTAACAAATTATAACAAATTTTTCTTTCATAAGTTACCGTACAAAACGAAAGCCATAAATCATATTCCATGATGGAATTACATGTTAATGGTCATACATTTGTTAGGATGAATATTTACAGCCTGCACAACTTTTAGAAATGTGAGATTCATGATGTTTCACTGAAAATGTAGACTTAATTTATTTCTGAAAACGTTTTTGACGAAAGTTCAGCTAAAAAAATGTGTTTAAAAAACTTTCAGCTATATTTAGAGATTACATTTCTCTGAAAGCAAAATAACCTGAATTTGAAATAGAACGAAGTCGAAAATTTACTTATTGTCTGAGGTACATTGGCACTTCCTTGGGATAGAAACTTTTGGGCTGCCAATGTATAAAAGCTAGTTTATATATTATAAATCAAATAAATGACGCCGGGCCTCCTGAGACTACGGTACCCAGACAAATTGTCCTCCGTGCCCCCCCCCCCTAACGGAGGCCCTGCTTCCGAACATAGATCACCATTTGACCTTACTGAGGTCATACAATCGAAATCCAGGTTTCCATGTTCCAAAATAGTATTTGGAGGTCTTGGGGCCCGGCGAGCCGAGATATGACGAAGTTGACCGATAAAGCGGTCCTTGCCCATCCCCGCACTCGTCTTGTGTCAGTGTTGGCCGTGCATTATTTGCTCTCTGGATCACTCATCTTATCCGGAAATAGTTTCAAAGTATGTAATAATTCTTTTATACACTCTAGATTAGGAATTAATTGATTTTAATTGAAATGAGTATATCGCTTACATGTTATTAATTGATTCGTCTCATAAGTACCTTACTCTCGAGAGACTGGAAAGAAAAAATACTTTTTTTGGCATACCCAAATGATATTGGGCTTTACGACGTCTCGTATCATTTCATATCGGGGATTCCCAATTCCTGGAATGGGCAAGGGCCGCTTGAGCGGCCTACCCCGTATTTATGAATACATTTTTTTTTTTTTTTTTAACATCCTGGGTTCATATTTAGTAAATGGATGTCCCCCAGACTCCCAAATATAAATTAAAAAAATTCCAACATAGCTAGCGAAATGTGCCCGTTAAAGGGTTAATATCATATAAATTTTTTTTGTACAAAGTAGAGCGAAAATATTGCGTTTTTTTTTATCGAAAATAATTTTTGAATTTATCACTTTCTTGTTTTTAATTTTAGAGTTGACTTTTTTGATCTCCTTTTATTGAAGTTGTTTAATTTTATATTTAAATGATTGATTTTATAGATATTTTATTATTTTTGCACTCTACATATCTATAGAGCAAATCTCCCAGTTGCGGGTTCTACAACCGAATAAAACAATATATATGAGAAAACCAAAGCGACTCATGCCTGTATGTATATGTTTCAGTGCTCAGAGTACCGGAAAACTATGATAGAGGTTCTAAGATCTAATCCCGAGCACGCACTAAAAGATTTTTGTCTTCTAGTATCTTCGTCCATGGGTTGGATTCGGCCACTCTGACTTTCCATAAGCCAACCCAGATTTTAATAAAATTAAAGGGTAGCTGCAAAGGGGAAAAACATGCTGCCGGAGCGAGGTACTGACCACACTATCTCCCTAGTGTGCAGAATAATCATGAATCAGTTTAGCAGACCTCTGTAGTAGACCATGCGAAAACGTCCCTCCATTTAACTCCGGAATGGACTTCTATTATTACTTTTAATTTTTTTAGAAGCAATAATTTTGTCATATTTATTTTTGGTAGAACAACGTACGAATCAAGTATAAAAAATGAATAAAACGAAAAAGCAAATGATTTTGCTTTAAAAGTAATTGTGTTAACGCACAGAATGCATCTAACGAATTTGATAATTTATTCAACATAATATAAATACACATGAAATGGGGTCATTAAATAAATACATTGACCAACGGACTTATTACACATTCATTTTGACTTTCGCTTTTTTTAGTCATGCAAAAAGTGGTCAGTACTAGTTTTTTTTTTTTTCTTGCGCTATACCGCATACACTTGTTAAATCATGAGACGGCCACAATGTGACAGTCACAGCGTGACATTACCATTGAATGGATGAATTCCCAGCGTTTTTACACACCTCTAACGTTGTGTAAAGCGCGAAGTTTGTGATAATTACAAACGGAGGCCGTATGCAATGTGTGCAAATGGTTTGTGAATCCTTCGGAGTTAGATTTCACCGGTATAATATCATCATTTGATTTACTAGCCTGTTCTTGGCTGGGTTTCAACTATTGCTGTGCTTTGAAGAAATCTCTTTTGGAGGTTGTGCGTGCAGAATTGTATAAGTTGTTCATATTAGGGGTGACTTATAGTGCGACTAGAACTTAAAATATATATATATATATATATATATATATATATATATATATATATATATATTTCGTTTAGAGCCTTCTGCTCAAATTCGGGAACACAAATATCCTTTAGGTCCACTAGAAAAACGTATGTAAAGTGCTGTAAAACACATAGTCTTCTTTTTCGTACATGGCAACCGCGCATGTGCGAACGCTAACACTCCAGCGGACACCTTTTTGGATATTATATTTTCCAGTTTAGTCACCGCTAAAGCATATTTATGCTAGAAAAATCCGTCCCGTAACAGGCCACGAAGGCCCTGAGGGACAGATACTATAGTGGTATTTGATTCATGACCATAAGGTACTCTAGGGAGATAGTGCGGTCAGTACTGCGCTCCGTACTACGCTGATTCAACTTATCGAAAACGGGTAGAAATATATGGCTAAAAAGGCATTAGTGAGCGCCAAGTGAAGCGGAGGTTTGAAGGATTTTGTAATGGACCAACAGAGTTTGACGACCAACTCCTGCAGGTTACTGTAAAAGAAAATCCTGTCGTAACAGTCGAAGAGCTTGCAGAAAAACTTGAAATAGAAGTATTCATATACAATAGAAATATTCATATATACAGGATGTAAATATACAGAGTATACCGTAATATAATAAATTTTAGTAATATATACATGAAGCCAAAGGCCGTAGCCACGTTGAATACACCGGTTCCCGTAGATCACCGAAGTTATGCAACGTCGGGCGTGGTCAGTACCTGAGTGGGCGACCGACCACGTGCTGTTGGCATTATAAAAGGTGGCAACCTGTAGATAGCCCGGCGCTAATAGCCAAATAGTTGATGCGTCGTAAAAAAAAAAAAATAATATATACATGATGTAAATATGTAGACGATAATGTAATTTAGTATAATAGGCATGAACCGCTGGAACGTTGGTTACAGAATTCATCTACCAATGATAGAAATATTCTTTTTTGAAAAATTAACTTTTTGACGTCCACCAAAACCATACCTATCCTCACAACACGAATAGAATGAAAGCCCTTTTTCGAAGTGATATTTAAAACAAAAGCCTTCGTATTAATTAATCATACTATACAATTCGGACTTCCAATGAATAACTAATGTCTTCCGTCCTTGCAGAACAGCCAGATTCGGAAATTCCTTATTCGGCAGCATCTTGGCAGGAGAGACAACGGGAAATCGACACCATTATGCTATCAGCTGACTCTGCATCTAGGAAGGCGATGACTGCAAAGCAGGCAATGGGAACAATAGAATCGGCTAGCTGAAACATACAATCATTAGAAGCGTGAATACGCTCACGGGTCGTGGAGTGATTAAAACCTCACGAAGCTTCGGGTATAATTAATCTCTGGTGATACGAAGTTTCATTCATAACTAACCTCTGAATGGTTTGAATGGATCATGCTAGTACAATCACTCGAATGAGTGCATGTCATTAATAAAGCGAAAATATATTATATTCATTTCAAAGAGCAATTGAATTTATTGTTTTAATTAACCATACAGAAAGTCGGGGGAAAACCGGAGCATTCACTAATAGTTCGTTCACTTTCTCAATAGCTTTTGTGTTGACATCTTTGATGTAGCGCGGTTCCTCCATCCCTTCATAGAGTGGGAACGCGCTTATGAGGTTGACCTCATGACACAATGTGCCGGCTAGAACATTTCACGTTTCAGATCCCATAGATCAAGAAAATAACAGTTGTTCAAATATATATTTATATATGGGGGATCTTCTAGTGTCTTCGTTCATGGGTTGGATTCGGCCTCCCAGACCGTCCCTAGGCCAACCCAGCCTTTAATTAATTTATTCATTGGTACTTTGGTGCTAATGACCCTAGCAGCACATTTTTTAGTGAGAATTGGCAATTAAAGTTAATGTCAATTTGATATTGCAGAGGAGGTTGGTGTGTAAAAATATCTAAACGCTTTTAATCAGCAAAAATAACATTATTTCTAATAAATATTAATGCATTTAATAATAAAAATAATATAAAAATGCTAGACAAGGTAAGTACTGCCAAATTAGCAGTTCCCAAATTCATTTTTGCGCAGTATATATCACATCCGGCCTAATTTATTGTGTTAATCTAAATTGCATACAATTAAATCTGCCGGGTCTCCCGGTGGTCTAGTGGCTAACGCCTTAGATTCACATGCGGGAGATGGTAGGTTCGAGTCCCACCGGCGCACAGTGTAACGAAGTAGTGAGGATTGTGGACAAAAATCATTAACCACTAGTTATTTTCAAATAAACATTTTTATTAATTGAAATCAACTCAAAACAAGGTAACAATAGTATAATAATGCACACTATACGGCTATAATAATATTAATTGTAATATTAATAGAAATAATATAGCAGGTAATAATATTATTAATAACAATATTATAAAATATATTATAACTGTAACATATAATGTAGTAATAGTATAGTAGTAAATTATACTTATAGTTATATTTCCATAGAATAATAATATTTTACCATTTTCTATGAAATTATTAAATAATTTCTTAATTCCGAATCTGAATCGTTTTTGGATTCTAGAGAATGTAAACTTTTATCGAAACCAATATCTATTTGATTATTAATGTCATCCTCTATTATACATTCATTAATGTCTGGACTGATTTTGCTTTGCCTTTTTATATTTTTTCTCCGTAAAGAAAGCTCTGTGCCAGATATTAGAAGAACCCGGGGCTTTTTCGATCTCTCACACAACGCTGTAAACTCTTTTTTATGTCTGCCTCTAAGGAAGCCGGAAGGGCCATCAGGGCGTGGATATCTTTTTTCTTGATAAAAATTAATAACAATTTCTTCTAAGTTGATCTAGGCGCACGGTAGTGCGCCAGGCCAAGTTCCGGCCTAAGCATACTGTGTGTATATTACAGGCGGTCTTAGAGCCGATTTTTACCCTCTCATAACTTTCAACCAGGTGAAGATAAATTTATGAAATTTTACACAGGTATTAAACTACTGGATGTGAGTAAAACTGGAAATTTTCATAATTCTACATCGAATAGTTTCTGAGATATAAGCGATCGAAAATCGGGATTTATAGGACTCACTCACTCACTCACTCACTCACTCACTCACTCACTGACTCATCAAAATTATTAGGCACTTCCCATGATGCTAGAGACTTGAAATTTTGCATGAAGATAAATATGAAGGTGTTATTAAAGGAAAAAATCGAAAAATCGCGAAAAGTTGTGTTTGACTCCGCTTCCGGGGTGGGGGCGTGCCAGTTTTGTACTTCCATCGGAAACCCGTCATTCCGTCCGAAACCCATGATGTGGAGTATCAAATGAATTGTCTCGGTATGAAGAACCTATATTTGATGTTTTAAGAAACAAATAGAGACGCATACAGGCTCGGTAAAAATCTTATACCAGCTGTCTGTCTGTATGTTTGTTCCTCTTACAAATCCGTACCGTTTGACCGATTTTGACCAAACTTGGGACACAGATGGGTCTTGATACGGGGAGAATCATAGGCTAGGAAAAATTGTCTATCAGCTGTCTGTTTGTCTGTTTGTTCCTTATACAAATACACACCGTTTGACCGGGTTTGACAAAATTTGACACACATGTCGGTCTTTATCCGGGTAGTGCCATAGGCTAGTCAAAATCGTCTATCAGCTGTCTGTCTGCATGTTTGTTCCGTACACAAATTCACACCATTTGACCGATTTTGACCAAACTTGGCACACAGGTAGGCCTTGGTCCGGGGAATGCACTAGGCTAGGTAAAAAAGGTCTTTCAGCTGTCTGTCTGTATGTTTGTTCCTTATACCAATTCACACCGTTTGGCCTATTTTGACCAAACTTGGCACGCAGGTAGGTCTTGATACGGGAGTGTCATATTACCTATGACGTTTTCTACTTCTTGTTCCATCGAAATGCCATCATTCCTTCTGAAACCCATCATGTGGGGTATCAAATGAATCGTCTTGGTAAGGAGAACCTATATTTGATGTTTTAAAAAACATTTCGACGCATCTTAAAAACAGTTCTGACTTCTTTCTTAAATGTAGTAAATAAAGTCGTAGGGGTTCACTGCATAATATACTTCAAAACAGATACTAAGTTTTTCAAAGTTGAGTCATTTTTGTTCTTATATTTTTCTTGAAGGCCTTCTACACTTTCCCTATTGTGATCTTTATCCTCGGGATAAGGTTCCTGTGTTTTACAGTGTAACAGTTTAGTTAAGAGAGCAATCAATTTGTCCTCTAAAGTAATGTCATTTGGAAGAGCTTCTAACTTTTCTAGTCTAGTGATTAGATGTATGTAGGTTGATTATTGGTATCAAATATCAAGCAGTATGGAGAACCTTATGCAGAATCCAAAGACCCTGGTTTTATATGAAGTACAAAAGCCAGTAGGTATGCGGCAACTAAATTCTATTTAATACTTAGAAAAAAGCAATGAGATCCCCAAAAAAACATAAATGTGAAATAGAGGCCAAGTTCCTGCCACCACAAAGAAACACTCCCTTCCTCAAAAATATCCCCTCCTAAAACCCCCCAAAAACGCCTTACCATTCTACACTCCAAAAAAGTAGTATGGGTTGGTGTATTAATTCAACCAAAAATATTTGCCAATACAAGAGATGATACAAGAAAGAAATGGCCAAGTTCATTACTTGGAAGACCTCATAGTTACTTACTAAGAACAGTAAAGACACTTCAACTGACCTTTAAAAACAACAATAAAAATACTTATATCCAGTTACTAAAATATCACTTTCCTCAACCAGGTATATTCTTAAACTTGGCAATGTTTTTTTTGTGCGGAAATTATCTTTAGATAAAAACTAAACATTGCCAAGTTTAAGAATATACCTGGTTGAGGAAAGTGATATTTTAGTAACTGGATATAAGTATTTTTATTGTTGTTTTTAAAGGTCAGTTGAAGTGTCTTTACTGTTCTTAGTAAGTAACTATGAGGTCTTCCAAGTAATGAACTTGGCCATTTCTTTCTTGTATCATCTCTTGTATTGGCAAATATTTTTGGTTGAATTAATACACCAACCCATACTACTTTTTTGGAGTGTAGAATGGTAAGGCGTTTTTGGGGGGTTTTAGGAGGGGATATTTTTGAGGAAGGGAGTGTTTCTTTGTGGTGGCAGGAACTTGGCCTCTATTTCACATTTATGTTTTTTTGGGGTATATTGTTTCGACCAGTATTTATATAAGAGTTTTTTCTCTACGGTGAATGCGTTCCCACATTTTTTACATATATCATAGGACTAAACTGGCAGTCTTTTTAATATTGCTTAATATTTCTTTAGGAGCATCCTGCAGATCAAATTGAATCATTTGCCCGAGGATTGATACCGTTTTCTTGGATTTATCCTCATTTTTTTTTCAAATTTGGAAGAAAAAATAAATTGTATTATGTGATGGATCTAAAAATAAAAATCTTTGGAATCGGCAAGTTTCGGCAAACTAAATTGCCCTCAGTACATTATACTTGAGGTAAACTTTAAGCTGTAAAAAACTTGAGATGTGTTCAGGTGAAGTTTTGTTGCTATGGTCTATCAAAATTTTGTACTTAAGAATAATGTCAAAGATCAATGAAGAATAATTCAGAATAAATAATAATGGAGTAATTATCCATAAACAATTATATCAGATAAAAAAGGAATAATTTTGACGTAATTTCCATCGGATCACCCAATAAAAACACTGTCCTATCGTAACGAGAGAGGCTCAAACTGACTGTTACTAAAAAGCAGGGTTTAAAGACTTAGCCTTGTTTATAATACTGCTAATGTGTCTTTTGATCAAAATAAAACTAATATTTATTAGTTTTATACGATTTTAGTTCCTTGAATAGTTTCTAAACTTAGCTAGAAGATTAAAAATTAAATATAAGAAAACAAAAATTCAGGTTTTTGTCCATTGGACGTTACACTGTGCGGCGGCAGGAATTTTCTCATTCCACGGCTCGTTGGGAAGATTTCTCGCTGCCCCTTGGAGGTCGTCACTAATGGCCTAGAGGTCGATGCGCTGCAAGAAAAATAAATAAATAAAATTAAATAATTCGCAGGGACCGATAGTATAGAGCTATTTGATACTATACCATACGGCACTAAGAGAGACAGTGTGGTCAGTACTATGCTGAGCCAACGACGACTCAAGAAGATAGAAACTTCTGTGCGCCAGAAATATGGACTTAGACCCTCCAGAATATTTCTACCGTTTACTGATTGTGACCAATTGACTAACATGTTATGAAACCAGAATTTCCGTGGGTTTTGTCGGAACCTTTTGCTCCGATTTTTTCTTGCCATTCCATTTCTTGGTCTAAAAGTCAACCTTAAAATTCGTCGGAATCTTAATAATACTACGGAATGTTGCAGCGAAGGCAGGTTCTTTCTGACCTCGGAGCGGTATTTAAGGCCAAAACCATATAATAGATGTTATTATAAAAGATTTTGGCGGAAATGGATCAATTGCTATTTTTAGATCGAGGAAAAACCCCGAAAAAAATATAACACGAACTTCCTGTAAATTATAAATTTATTTACATTTTTAATATCCGACATAAGTTAAACCGGTCGTGCATGTTTGTACATAGTTTATGCTAATCTGCAAAATGTGGTTAACAATAAGTATTATTAATTGAGAGGAGATGGTTGACCGTTGATGATGCAAGGTAGGATTGAGAGGAGATGGTTGACCGTTGATGATGCAAGGTAG
Organism: Gonocerus acuteangulatus; assembly: GCA_946811695.1. Taxonomy (NCBI): domain Eukaryota; kingdom Metazoa; phylum Arthropoda; class Insecta; order Hemiptera; family Coreidae; genus Gonocerus; species Gonocerus acuteangulatus. The sequence goes on from OX328128.1 coordinate 13,338,470, forward strand.
GATTGAGAGGAGATGGTTGACCGTTGATGATGCAAGGTAGGATTGAGAGGAGATGGTTGACCGTTGATGATGCAAGGTAGGATTGAGAGGAGATGGTTGACCGTTGATGATGCAAGGTAGGATTGAGAGGAGATGGTTGACCGTTGATGATGCAAGGTAGGATTGAGAGGAGATGGTTGACCGTTGATGATGCAAGGTAGGGATTGTCGGGGTTCGGTCATTGCTTCTTAATAAAACTACATTTTACAAATGAAAATGGTTTTATTGTTGCCGACGTTTTGGCTTGAAATTCAAGCCTTCATCAGGGCTGTAGATTTAGTAATACAATCTACATATAGGTATATATCCATATACACACACATTTATATGTATATATATATATATATATATATATATATATATATGTGTGTGTGTATACATATATACACACATTTATATGTATATATATATATATATATATATATATATATATATATATACCCACCTAAACATATATAAACACATATGCATACAAACATATATGAAAAGAAAAAAGAGAAGAAAAAAAACAAACAAAAAAAAACATAATATACAGTTAGGAGAACAATGTGCTATAGTAATGCTTAGATTATTAGGAGGACAGATATAAGAATAACAGATTAGATTAGAACAGATATAAGAATAAGAAGATGGGCTTACCGATGAGAAAATTGAGAAATATACCTCACAGATGCGGGATCATTTCTGACTGTTGATAAAAGGAATCCTAGGGGAATGGAGTTGGTGAGGGGGGGGGGGGGGGTTCTGGACCACCCAATGAACAGGGTACTTTGGAGATGAAAGAAAGAGCGGCGGAAGCTGTGTCGTAAAGTAAGGTGTCAAAAAATGTTTGTGTTAATGGAAGCGAGGCAGGTATGAAGGACAATAATGCAGGCGGTATGGAGTATTAGGGAGAAGTTTATAATAAATGGAAGATGTTGGAGTAGGTAGAGGAGATGACTTCTTTATCAATTTTCATCTCCAAAGTACCCTGTTCATTGGGTGGTCCAGAACCCCCCCCCCCTCACTAACTCCTTTCCCCTAGGATTCCTTGTATCAACAGTCAGAAATGATCCCGCATCTGTGAGGTATAGTTCTCAATTTTCTCATCGGTAAGGCCATCTTGTTATTCTTATATCTATTCTAATCTAATCTGTTATTCTTATATCTGTTCTAATCTAATCTGTTATTCTTATATCTGTCCTCCTAATAATCTAAGCATTACTATAGCACATTGTTCTCCTAACTGTATATTATGTTGTTTTTTTTCTTTTCATATATGTATGTATGTATATGTGTGTATATATATGTAGGTGGGTAAAAATGTGTATATATATATGTATATATATATATATATATATATATATATAAAAGTAAATGTGTGTGTATGTGTATATATATGGATATATACATATATGTAGATTGTATTACTAAATATCTCCTACTTGTTTTTACAGCCCTGATGAAGGCTTGAATCTCAAGCCGAAACGTCGGCATCAATAAAACCATTTTCATTTGTAAAATGTAGTTTTATTAAATTGTAAGTATTATTAAGATTAACGACAGTTTAAACTCAAGGTTTGCTACTAATTTATTTATTTTTTTTTTTTATAGAATTTATTGTGCGTCGACTACAATGGCCTTTAGCACAATACCCTACTGTTTAAGTTAGCCGAATATTATATAATGTTAGAATCATTACTAATGTTTATATTTTACAATATTATATTTTAATCCAAATTTCTATATATATTTTTTATTTCAAGGGATGTTTCATTTTTAGATAGTTTTGTGTGCTTTAATAAATTTAAGGTAATCAATAATATTCTGATATTTTTCTGTTTTATTCAAAATGTCTCTGCTGTTAATATCAAACCTATCCCTGGCTCTTTGTAACTGGGAGCATTCCGCTAAAATATGGTCCAGGGTAAGCACATCACCACAATGATTACACGTTGGACGACGCCTACCGGCAAGATGATGGCCATGTGTTAGACGTGTGTGTCCAATACCCAGCATTGTTATTACCACTGAGTCTCGTCTACAAAGGTCATCGTAGACTATTGTAGAGCGAACTGAGGGATAAAAAGTCCTCAAGTGGGTTGTGCTTGTTTCCCATCTTCTTTGCCACTGTTCCCATAATAGTTCTTTTATTTGCTGCTAATTGTTTTTTTTTTTTTCATAAATGCTCTTCTGCAGTTCAATTAAAAGTTTTTATTTATTTTTTCCGGTGCATTATCAAATTTAAAGTCATTTATATGAGCGATTGATTACATTATCTTGATCATCTGAAATTCCGTCAGACAGAAGCTTAAAAGTCCACTCCGAAGTAAAATGATTATATTTTGCGCCTCATTGCTGAGAAGTATTAGTCTCTTTAATATTTAGTTTAACCTCGATCAATACTCCAATCACATTAAACATTTCCTCCAAAGTGAGAAAAACTCATGACGCAATCCGGAAGTGCCGACTAGAAAATTTCATTTTTTCAGAAACCATTGATTACTTTACTTTTTAATTGGTTGTTTTTTTTTTAAATGAGTAATTAAAGCAGGCCATTCACGTTCCGACTTGCAGTACGACTTAGTAGGACTACTAGTTGGATAGACGACTCCACTCACGCTCCGACTTGCTATCCAACTTTAGTCCTAGTCATTTCACGACTGTGTACGTTGCTCACGATCCGAAAAATGTATCCAGTGTAGACAGAAGTTGCCCGAACACTGACTGAGCTAAGTTGGACGACTTTGATCCGAGTCCCCTACTCACGCTCCAACTCCGTCGCCAGTCGGATGTCGGAACTTCGAGTCGTCCCTCTAAATGTTCCGACTAGTCCAACTAGACTTCCAACAGTGCAACAAGTCACGATCCGACTTGTGGTCAACTTCGGAAGTTGGACGACAAGTCGTACTTCGAATTGAGACGTGAATGTAAAAAAAAAGGTATTAAAATAACTAACATATTTGTTATTGTGTTTCCCAGAGCGAACGTTGAGAAAGAGTATAAAGTAATTATTCATAAGATACTTTCAGCTTCTGGTTATGGCGGACAAAAAAATCTTACTTCTCTTTGAGTTATGATTTAATATATTTTTGACAAAAGATCAAAATCTATTCACAAATGTTTCTTTTACTTTAGTTTCACAAGCCTAACATTTATATTTTAGTTCCTAGTGTGTATATATTTTACTCATTATAGAGGGATCATTGACAAATTTCAGCTATATATATATATATATATATATATATATCCAAGATATCAACGCAAATAACGAACTAGTAAGTAAAACGTCTTAATTAGTTCACGTGTATTGGACGGTTCAACAGGAATTTACAAAAGTATATACAGGGTGTAAGGTAAGTGGTGACGAATACTTAAGGAGGCGATAGTAGGCACCAAATGGTCCTTTGGGCTGAGGGTCAATTTCCAACAGGGAGGGAGGAAATTTAAATTTTGAGTTTTTTCAGGCTAACCAGGTTTGCGTTGAGCAGGAAGCAATAACTAAATAACTGTTTAAGATATGTAATTCCCAATTGCAGCATCGTAAACTAGACAAAATTTACTTGAAGAACAAGTAGATTTTGTCAATTATAAAATGATTTAAAGGGGGTTAAAACACAGTTTAAATTTACAAACTTCTTTTTTTTTTGGTGGCAAGACATTCTCTCGCCCATAAAAGAACAGAATCGGCTGCTGCAAGCACCTCTGCCATATTAATATTAAACTGCGTTTTAGACTCCTTTCAATGGTTTCATAATTGACAAAGTCTACTTGTTCTTCAAGTAAATTTTGCCTAGTTTACGATACTGCAATTCTGAATTACATATCTTAAACATTTATTTAGTTACAGCTTTCTATTTAACGAAAAACCTGGTTACCCTGAAAAACACAAAATACAAATTTCCTCCCTCACCATTGGGAATTGACCCTCAGCCCAAAGGACCATTTGTGTTCCATTTGGTGGCTACTATCGCCTCCTTAAGTATTCGTAACAACTGAACAACAATAACAATTTAATGAAAACGCGATCGAATCTCAGCGAAACAGGAAGCAGGCTGTCCGATGACTATTAAATCTCTCTTTATAGAAAACATTAATTTGATTTGGTGAAATATGTAAATTTAGTAGAAGAAAAAAATCGTATGAGTCCAAATTAGACGTCCAAAAATTCTTTGGCAAAAAAAAAAGACTCATTGATTAGTGTAACACTGAAAACTGTTGAGAAATGATTTCATAAGCGTCCAGATCTGTTTTTGGAACAAAACTTGACACACTGATCTTACGCCCTTCATCTTGGACAGGCGGTTTAACTTTCCCTTTTGGCGAGACTGGTTTAGGTTGAAGCTCCCAATCTAAATGATCTCCAATTTATTTATGTATTTTGGTCGTTTCCTCCGATCTATAAGTAGTAAATGCGCCTACGGGGGCGTGTGTCCGTCCACCTGAAGCCACTCTCGAGGCTCGGGAACGTAATCGTGGAATGAAACCTCATTAAAATACTGATCATCAATGTATATATATATATATATATATATATATATATATATATATATTTTATCTCATTTTTCTTATATCTTTTCAATAGCAGAGGGTCCATTTCATTTGGAGTATTTCAACTGGCACGTTTCGTGCTTGTGTTGCACATCTTCAGGGGCTTTCCTTGTTAGGAAGTCCTCTCGTCGTGTTTTCACTGAGACGACAGAAGTTCCTAACAAGGATTATTTACACACACACACACACACATATATATATATATATATATATATATATATATATATATATATTTATAAAGGAAGAATATACATATGTATATCCTTCAGAGTTTGCTATAAAGGATGCAATGATTAGTCCAAAAATATCCTAATTCTGAGCTTTTACTGGCAGGTGAATGAACTTTATCTGGAGAGTAAACAAACTGAAGAAAAATAAAAAACACGTTTAAGGTAACATTCATTCCGAATAGTTTAAAAAGAGTTTGTAGTAAAAACGAGGCCCGGTGGCCGTGTGTGGCTTAAGGCGTGAGCACTTAACACTCCGTGCCTAGGGTCGTGGGTTCAATTCCCAATAGGTATGGTGGATTTTCTTGGGAAAAAAGAAAATGCATCGGCCCTATCCTGGCTAGAGAAGGGTGGTGACCTATAGATAACCCGTCTTAAAATTCTTAGTTAATTATAATGGACGTTAAAAATTAAATAAATAAAATCGATTTTTATTATATCAAAAAAAATGTGAGGAAATAAAAAAAAAAAAATAGTCCGACTAGCAGAAACTGCATTATCTTAAATTGTTTTCATATAATGTTATCTCTGTTGTGATTTCGATAGTTCAGCGTTATAATGCTTAATATATCACAATAACGGGAATGAAATAAACACATCCAAGGCGTGTTTCGACATTTCATTAATTCTGTCATGAATTGTGTCTGGGCCTTCTTTTTTTGTAGAAAATCTAGGACGTTATTGACTGATAACTTTCACTTACCTTTTACTGACCTTTCAAATCAGACGATAGATTTTCGTACCAAATTTCACCAAAATCAGACCATTTTTGAGTATGTGAGAGGGCGAACAGACAAATATATATGCCAGGTCAATCTCACAACCTCATAGCTCGAACGAACAACCGCGCTAAAACGAAAGCTCCAGTTCGTTCTTCAGCTGACTTTACACACCGGAAAGACGGATTTAACGTTAGTTGGTCCTTCAATTAATATTTGACTTCGTTCAAATTATATCCAAAGTGATTTCAGCCAATGACAGGGTAAAGTCGGACAAAGTGACGTCCTAAAATGTTACACCAGAGCGCATATATCCTCTGACGTAACAGACATATGCGTAGGCAGACCTCTAAAGCTAGTTTGTTTGGGGGCCTTCAGATAAATTGGCTGGACAAACTGGATTCGGAAGGTAACATCTGAAGGGAAAGCAGAGAGAATGCATAACAGAATTGTGGTCGTCCGGTAGATAACCTTCTGACTCTCCTTCATCTTGTACAAACCATCCGGCAGGGTTCCGGGTTCACGGACGGCTGGCGATTATTGCACCTGAGTTTTAGCACTTTCCTCCGAAGGAAAGTAGCTCTTGAGGTTGCACTCATGACGGAATTTTTGAAAAATTTCTTCGAATCTTTATCGATCCTACCTAGTAGACACCAGAAATGCCCCAGTTAAAATTTATATATATCTATATGTATGCGTATGGTATATAGTTATATATGTGTCCTTTAACACGATACAAGCCAGAGTTTTTGTTTTTTCACCACGAAACTTGGTATATAATATTCCCCCATCAAACGATTGATCGAGTTCGTTAACCAACAAAATCGGACCATCTGGTGGGGGATTTACTCCGGAGCTTTTGTTATATTTCAACGAAACTCGGTATTTGTTGTGTTAAACTGAAGAGAAAAATGTGTTGTAAAAATAAACTAAATCGGTTGACTAGAAAGGTGGGTTTACTCCGGACAGAAATTACTAATTTCCTTATACCGGTCGTAATTTCTGTTGTATTGTTATGAAACTCTGTATACGTCCTGGCTATCTAATAAGAAAGAAGTGTTGTGAAAATGAACTAAATCGGTCTATTAATTTCCGGTGCCCGGAAGGGGCGGGGGGGGGGGGGGGGTGTTACTTTGTACTATGTTTGAATTGAATTCTTCCGCCAAACGTAGGTTTGCGAAACTCATCAAGATCAATAGATGAAATCTGAAGCTTTGTGTATTTAGAACGTAGTGTAGTACCCCGCATACACAAAACTCTGGGAAAAAATTAATTACAATATTAATAATTGAAACAGCTGCTCATAAAAGCAAAAGAGCACAACTATTAATGTTTTTATTTTAATTATCTATATAGGTTATTTTAAGCAAATTATTCAGGAATGCATTCGACACTACCCAATTCTGAGGAAAGTGCTTAGTTATGCAGCTCCTGCGTGACGGACTTTTTATTAAGTTTATAATGAAGGAAAATCCTAAACGTGAACAAGTTACTAACATATTACCATAAAATGAGGTCTCATTAGTACATTGTGGTCAAATTGATACAAACCTACTCTGTTAGGATATTTTCATCTCATTCATACCAAAGGGTTGAACAGTGCCCAAAGCGTGTGAACAGACTAATATTTGTTAAAAATGAAGTTTCACGCCCTCAAAACCGATTTCTTTCAAATTTTGTACAATAACGTATTTTGATGAACTAAACACGAATACGTTAAAAAAAACCTTCGCATTTAACTACGAAATAAGTTATTAAGCACTAAAGTTTACTGTTATGCGGGTTATAAGAGCTAATGTTAACAACTAAATTTGTGACGACTTTAAGGCATAAATGACGACTTTAAGGCATACATGCTATGCGTTTCCGCTCGCTACGCTCGCTCAAGAGGATAACAAAACCCCAGTCAATCCAACTCGCTAAAATTAATAGAATTCTATTAATTATTCTATTAACTTTAGTGCTTAATAACTTCTTTCCTAGTTAAATGAGAAGTTTTTTTTTTAACGTATTCGCGTTTAGTGCAACAAAATACGTTATTGTACAAAATTTGAAAGAAATCGGTTTTTGAGGGCGTGAAACTTCATTTTTACCCTAATATTTATTTATTATTTAATATGTCGACGCGATTTAGCATTTAGCAAATATTAAAGACTATCTGAATACCCGTGCTTCGTCACGGCAGATAAGTAGTTATTTTATTACGTTAAATAATGTACCATCAAAATTAACGCTACTATATAATTGTTTGCAGTTTATTGTAGCACGGTTCCCGTCATACTATAAGTTACTCATTAATTGATAATTAATCAAAGTATAATGTTTCTTGAACTTGGGGCGCTCCGGACCAGCGTCAATAAACAGATAACCTAGAGATAACCCTTTATCTATAAGTTAGCAGTAACAGCTGTTTAACCAGTACAGGCTAAAATCAGTTGTCAATTATAAATTTACGTTAAAATATAAAAATTTACGTTTCCAAGATGTCATTTGAAAACACCCATTATATTTGCGAGAATTACCAAGAAGTGTTCTGACTGGGGATGCTGATGGGTGAGGGGGCTGTGCAAGGGTTCGGGATATTATTACCTCGGATGGACCATCGCCAGGTATAGCGGAAACTCTATAAGGGACAAAATCACAGTTTATTTTTAGTAATTCAAGGTCTGCCATTATAGATTAAATGAACCGCAAATAAAAATAATATTATGAAATAGATAAAGCACGGCAACAGCGAAGGAATAAAACAGAAAAATATTACGTGAAATCTTATATATTCTTAATATTTATACGATTTTTGTATTTATTATTATTTATAAATTAGTTGCAGACATAATATCTTGCTTACACAAACACATTCTAACCCGTATTAGAACGCATTTTATTAGCACTTTCCTCCGAAGGAAAGTAGCTATTGAGGTTGCACTCATGACAGAATTTTTGAAAAATTTCTTCAAATCTGTATCGATCCTACCTAGTAGACACGGAAAATGACCCCTTTTAAAATTTATATATATATATATATATATATATATATATATATATATATATATATATATACATATGTGTGTCTGTTAACACAATAGCGGCCAGAGTTTTTGTTTTTTCGACACGAAACTTGGTATATAGCGTTCAACTAGCAAACGATTGAACGAGTTCGTAAACCACCGAAATCGGTCTAACGGAAGGGGGGGGGGTTTACGCCGGACCCAAAACACTTATTTGACCATGCCAGCCGTAGGTTTTGATAAATTTCAACAAAACTTGGCATTCGTAGTGGTAATCTACAGAGCAAAATGTGTTGTAAAAATAAACTAAATCGGTCCATTAGAAGGGGGGCGTTTACTCCGGACCCACATTACCAATTTGCCACTACCAGCCGTAATTTTTGTTGTATTTCGACGAAAGTCGGTATTCGTAGTGGTAATGTACAGAGAAAAATGTGTTGTAAAAATAAACTAAATCCGACTATTGGAATGGGGGGGGGGGTTAATTTGTACTATATTTCAAAAGCATTAGTCCTACAGAAGTAGGTTCACAAAGCCGCCACTAGGAGCGCTTTCTACCACTAGGGGGAAGTACCCCTACAGTCCTGTATCCTCTTCCTGCGTCAGTTCAAAAGACAAACTTATGAAGTTTTTGTGTATTTATTAAGTTCATGTTTTGATTTTATTTATATAGGATATTTTAAGAAAATTTTTCAGGAATGCAATCTACACTACCAAAATTCAGAGGAAAGTGCTTAGTTATGCAGCTCCTGCGTGACGGAATTTTATATTTCCGTTTGTCAGAAAATACATATCATTGTTTTCTATTGTTGTTGTAAATAATATTCTTTTTACAGGGAAAGCTCACCGTGACGTTATGCCATGAGATTCATCTTCTTCTGCTTGGTGTTCGTTACTTCTGCACAAGCATGGGTTTCCTTCAATCAGGTAGTACGATTTTTCTATTTTTTTTTTTTTTTTTTTTTTGGTACATTCTTTGTTTTTGGCCATTTCCCTATACAAAGGAGTGGTCAAGCAGATTAATAAAAATTAATGACTAACAGAAAGTGTCCGACTCGCAGGAACTGCGTCATCTTAGCGCGGTTCTGTGCATCTGGAATAGATTAGGCATCACAAATAACAGAAAACTGGCTATATAAGATATAATGATATTTCAAATTAGACGACAGATTTTTGTACCAAATTTGATCAATATCTGACCATTTTGGAGCTTGCTAGAAAGCGAACAGACAAGCATATGTATGTGTGTATATATATATATATATATATATATATATATATATATATATATTTATATATAAATTTGAACCACCTATATTTTCGTGATCTATAGGGTCTGAAACGAGAAAGTTTCTAGTCGGCACTTCCGGATTGCGTCGTGAGGTCAATCTCATAAGCGGGTTCTCCCTAGGAGGTAGGGAGGAACCGCACTAAAAAAAAAAAACAAACAACAAAACGGGTTGAAATCTTGTATAATATCTTTTTAAATAGCCTTCGGGTCTGTTTGCGAAGAGCATATCAAGTTACTTCTCCAGTTACTTGTGAAGTATCTATAGTGACTACAACAGTGATTCAGCACAGGTGTATAACTCATTCGCATTTCTATTGGTTGTTGCTGGTGGTAATATAAAATAGAAATATCTTATAGAACCACCGGACTGGAGGCCCCTAAACTTCATAATTCCCATTGATTTTTATAATATTAACCTTTTTATTAATACATATTGCTTGCTGAAATATACTCTTATTTTAATTTATGCATTACAAGCCTAAAAGTATTAATTACAAATACAAGTTATCTAAGGGTCAGTTAGAAACCCTATTTTATAATATAGTAGCCAAAAAAAGTTACTTTTAATAGTGATTGCAGTGATTTTAAATACTATTTATTGTTATAAACGTTTGATTATATTTATATAATGTGGTTTCTAACCTACAAAGAACCTGTAAGCTAATCCGCAAGTACCAAAATCACGACAGATAGTTCAACGTAACTGGATGTGTTCTTCGCAAACCGACCCAAAAAAGGTTGAAATCATGTATTATTTTTAAACAGTATTCAATAAAATTATAAGCAATTAATGTTTTAAATTCAATAAATCCACAGACTATTACTACGATATATTTCTGTTTCAGATACTATCGAAGCTACTGGACGCGAACACTCGGATACGGATCTACGATAAGAAGTCGAACACACGGACAACCTACGACTTCGTGGTGATCGGTTCATCGCCTTCCGGATGCGTCATATCGAACAGGCTCACGGAAGACCCGTCCACTTCGGTACTGCTTCTGGAGGCCGGACAACCGGACGGATTCGTGACTGATGTACCGAGTCTCAATCCGTACCTGGTTCTTACGGACTACAACTGGGGATTCACTGCTGAGCCGAATCCGCAGGCATGTTGGGGTGAGTAGGAATCGGTTCACTTAACCCTTTCGCTGCGGGTGTCATAACGGAAGGACACTAGCGATCCTACCCGCTTACGAGTGTACCTTCGGAAGGACACTCCTCCATTACTTTTCCCTTTAGATTCAAAAGGCTCGTAAATAGAGGGGATTCACTTTTACAGCTCTATTTAGAGACAGTCTCCTTCAGTATTGTTTGGGCTTTCCAACAATGTTTTCCGTTTTCAATGCCATCTGCAATGCTCAACATTTATTGTCCTCGTTGGTTTTGTAATTGTACATATTCCCACATCATACATATTGTTGTGATTATCAATAAAGGTTATAAAAAAAAAATCGGCTGACTGGAAGATTTTTTAAGAAAAAAAAAACCAAATGAAAAATTCAAACCAAAAATGCACTCAATACTGAGGTATTCCCAAACAATGACAGCCGCAGCGAAACGGTTAAAAATACTAAGTATACATTCTAAGATAAATATGCAGCACCGAAACTGCGCCATATCAAGTCGTGGAGCATTTTATTTTCTAAGAGGAACGTCCTACACTATTAGCTGGATGGGCATATTAATGACAAAGATTGTAGGCAAAAAAAAAAAAAAAGGGGTCTCCCGTGGTCTAATGGCTAGCGCCTTGGATTCATAAGCGGGAGATGTTGGGTTCGATTCCCAACCTCCGGCAGGAATTTTATCATCCCACGGCTCGCTGGTAAAATTCCTCGCTACACCCTGGATGTCGGCGCTAATGACCTAGATGTAGATGCGCCATAAAAAAAAAAAAAAAAAAAAAAAAAAAAAAAAAAAAAAAAAAAAAAAAAAAAAAAAAAAAAAAAAAAAAAAAAGAAGTAATAGGTATTAGCATTACCAGACTAGAGAACTGGTTCTCATTCAGTGATCTGGATCACCTGCGCACCCAATATGTTGACGGAACCAATATCAACAAGTTGGGTTGTCTAAAGTTTCGATATAACCTTTTAGAAACACGTAGTACTTATGTTGATGGTGTAATTGCTATGCATTTCCGCTCGCTCAAGGTTAAATCGACACTATAGTCAATCCAACTCGTTGATAATATAGATCACTGGTATTTTGGTGGAATTCAAAGAATTATGACAAACTGTACAAATACTTCATGTTTAAGTTAAAATTAATCTAATTGTTATGTATCAAATGCTCAAATTGCAACTAATACCTAACAGATGTTAACTCCCAGGTGCTTTGTCCTAATTTCATGACAGTTGAACCTCAGTGATCTATAACGAGTTGGATTTACTATAGTTTCGATATAACCTTGAGCGAGCGGAAACCCACAGCGATTGTGCCATTAACATAAATGCTACGCGTTTACTCGAGGTTATATCGAAAATCGTTTATTGGATGCGATGATGTTCCAGATGAACGAGAACCACTTCTCTAACCTGGTGAAGGTAATACCTAAGGGGAAGATATGAATTATGAATGAATAAGTAAATATATTTCTCTTAAAATATGTACAGTGTTTTAACAATAATTAATGCCTATTTACAAAAGAAAAGCTTGGGCAAGGCCCGTTAGCTGGAGTGGCATTCTGCGTACCCAGATTGGATGAAAAGCATAAATAAATATATAAGAGACAAAATAATAAATATATCAAACTCTGAATAATAATAATAATAAAATATATATATACACAAACATATATACATACATATATACAACAATATCAATAAATCAAAACACAAATCCACTAATAATTAAATTGTTGGACCAAAAATTGTCTATACTTATAAATGGCGTCGAGGTATACCTAAGGGGAAGATATTATTTGATCCATTTGATTCTTGACAATACAGCTCTGTATGCGTGGTCCCCAAGTTTTTCCTTTTTCTGGAGCCCATTAAAGGCTGGATGGGCTAAATGCAGTCTGGTCCATCTAATATAACCCTCAAAACTTCCTCTACGACTTGATATATATATATATATATATATATATATATATATATATATATATATCAAGACGCACGAGAAGCTGGTAACGCACGTTTCACGAAGTGTTATATGCACCTTGAAATATTGCTATAATATACCTCTTGGGTAGATAAGAAGGTATATATGTGTTTCCTGGACATACCTTGGAACACCAGGTACTGCGCATAGGGGAAAGGTGCATAGCAATATTGCCTAAAAGTAGAGTTTTATTCAGAAGCCAACTATTATTAATGAAATAAATGGCAAATTAAGGCAATTTTCAAATTTATAATAAATAAGGCAGGCACTTTTAAGGGGGTTAAAATTATAATAATAAAAAAAACTAAGTACCTAGTTTTTATTTTTAATAATTAATGAAGTGCTTTATTCACGCTGCGATTTAAACAGCGTCTTCAATAAACTTATTTGAAAATAATTGCAAAAGGGCAGACACTTTTGTGGGGTTAAATTATCAGAAAACATGAAAATAAATGTTGCTTATGATAGACTGGAATACACTGCGCGTAACCGTAAGAGAGTATGACACGACTGCGCAGTGTTGGTTGTTTTCTGTGCTCTCATTGGTTCTTGCTCACATGATCTTGTACAGCTGTTCCGGTTTTAATGGCAGCGAAAATAAAACACTCCTTTTATATTAGAATAAAAACAATTAAGCTGTCCCGGTTTTTTTTAATGTTATACTCCTCAAAAGTGTCTGCCATATTTATTATTCATTATAAAATTGTCTTAATTTTACATTAAAGATAGTTGCCTTCTAAATAAAACTCTATTTTCGGGCAATGTTGTTTTGCACCTTTCCCGTATGCGCAGTACCTGGTGTTCCAAGGTATGTCCAGGAAACACATATATACCTTCTTATCTACCCAAGAGGTATATTATAGCAAAATTTCAAGATGCATAAAACACTTCATGAAAAGTGCGTTGCTGGCTCTCGGACTAATAGTGCATCACTTGGGGAGACTCGAAAGTATGTATGTTTTGGCTAATTTACCTTGGGACTCCAGGTATTGCGCATGAGTCCTATATCTTTTGCCTTATAATTTTATGATCATAAAATATTTGATATAGATTATGAAATATTTCTGCATTGAGTTCACTTTTCGAAACCCCTCATTTAGCCGTTTCGTAAGAAGTCCCTTTTCGAAGGCCTATGCATTTATTATGGTTATTATGACCAAATGCTAACCGGCCGTGTAACTTTAATGGATGTTTTAAATAACTATTATACATTTCATGAGTCTGGTTTTTGTTCAATTTCATAACATACCTGTTTTGTGTATTCGGTTACCGACAATCCATAAACTGTTCAAATGGAACTTTTTATTGTCAAGACGTCAGACAGTAAAATAGTGTAATAGAAGTGTATTTAATTTCGCTAGAAAACCTCTACAAAAAAGTTATGGGTTTGTACTATTTGTAGATAATAAATGATACATACGCATTCTATGTGTTATATATCAGGTCAAGAAATAAGTAAGGTAACTGTAGAACTTAGACTAACTGTAGACGGTGGACTGTAGAATGTGTCGATCCAAATTTTTCTGCTAGCTCTTCGACTGTTACAACAGGATTTTCTTCTACAGTAGCCTGCAGGAGTTGGTCGTCAAGCTCTGTTGCTAGACCTGTACGAGGCTCGTCTTCAAGCTTACGGTTTGTCGCTCGAAATCGTTCAAACCACCACTGTCGCTTACTAATGTCATTTTCCCCATATATTTCTACAGGTTTTCGATAAGCTGAAGAAGCATTTTCTCCGTCATCGAGTTCCCAAAGCATAAGATGACGTAAGTGGTGTCTTGGCACAGAATTAATACGTGTCGCCAACCAAAACACGACAAATAGTAGTGTATTTAATGCTATAGAAGAAGAAGAAGAAAACTTTATTAAAAAGAATTAATTAATTAATAAAGTGGGCTGCCCAACTTTGTTGGGTTGCTGGTTACACAGCATGCTGATCCTCCAGGTTTGGTATTGTTTTCAGATCGACGATTATCAAAATTAAGTTCTCTTTTTTTTTATTTTCGGGCGCAAACATTTCTTCAATCGTAATCATAATATTATTATATTATGTCTGGAATACCATATTTGTCTTATTTGTTTTCCTCTAAAGTTCCAAAAATTAAGTAGATTCTTTTCTGCTTAAAATGACGTAATAATGAAAAATAAATTGAATAGGATCTGATGAGAGAAGCAGAGTTGGGCAAAAATTATCTTCGGATAACGGATGACGAATAACCTAGGTTATTCGTTATTTGTCATCTATAATTTTCGGATATCCGTTATCCGTTATTCGAAATTATTACCATTTACGTAAAGTTATCCGTCATCTTTTATCTTAAGATTTCATTTGAAATAATTTTTCATCTTACGGATGAATTTTAATTCGATGGATAAATTTTCATCCGAAAGATGATTTTTATATTTGGAAGATGTGTAGAAAACCAATTTACTACTTAATCATAATGTATTTATTTATTATTTAAATATATAATTAAACTTTAAATTAAATTCAACATAGATTTTAAAACTACTCGATTCTCAAACATTTCATCAGAGAGTCGATTGCTTTTTGGAATATCCGTTATGGAAGCAAACGAGAACAGCCGTTCGACTGGTGCTGACGATGGAAGTGCCGTGTTGTACTTAAAAAACAATTTCTTGATGTTTAAATATTTATTTAAAGAGTGCAATGCCATGTGCAAACGAACAGTTTGTTTTTGCCCGAATGGATAGAAAAAAGTGGTACTGTGGACGGATAACGAATAAAAGATAACGGATAATCAAATGACGAATAAAAGATAATTCATCCGTTTCTCGAATAACGGATAATTGGTCATCCGTGGTTTTATGATTAACTAATAACGGATAAAAAATTATCTTTTATTCGTTACTTAAATAAAAAAATATTCGAATAAGCCCAACTCTGATAGGAGGAAACAGCTATTAAAACCCCACATTACTTATGCGATGACCAGATACTTATGGGATGACCTGATACTTATGCGATGACCAGATACTTCTCACCAACTAATTTCGATATGATTAAATACATACATTACTCTAATAAGTAAAAGTACTATTTAAAGATATTTGAACAAATTATTTATTTCTTGGAAGTCCTCGAACATGATTGCGCTCCTAAGATGCACAAAAAATCTGAATTACAGGACTTCATAGAACATGTTCATGTTCGGTCTCAAACATTGATTTGCCCTCCAGGTAAATGGGGCGTACACAACTCCCAGTAGAGCCTTCCGAGGTTAAAGATTTTTTACAAGGAGAGCTGTTCTGTGGTGTCACGGTGGTTCTGGGCTCGGTTGTGCCCGTATCGCGGTATGGGTGGGGGACTTTTAGATTTTTTTCTCATTGAATTCATTTGCTAATTTTCCATTTAATTTAATTCAAACAATATATTTATTATTGGTACTATAAGTTTATTGTTCCTGGTCCTTCTAAGTCTACGGCTGTACTGAGTTTAATGTCTTCATGTCCAGGTAGTCATAGAATCATAATGTGCTTATTATTGTTCTTTAGTAATTATATTTGTTAGAATGTGTTGTTTATAATGGGACGTGCACTCTAAATGTTTTACATGGGGAGAAAAGAACTTCAAAAATCAGAACAAACAGTAATGTTGTCATACAAACTGTCTTGAATATTTGTCAGAGCAAACTGTAGTCCTTACAGTTCGGATGTATATATGGTAGTTTCGTCTGGAAGTCTTGGTAAGTGTTGTTGTGAACAATTGCAGCTGCTCTTGTTCGGAATTTCGGATCCGCCAGTGTAAAGCAGGCTACACAAGGTCAGGCAGGCCTGTCAATTAGACCTGAACAGTCAGCCTGAAGGCAGGTCTGTCAGTTAGACCTGAACAGTCCGCCTGAAGGCAGGTCTGTCAGTTAGACCTGAACAGTCAGCCTGAAGGCAGGTCTGTCAGTTAGACCTGAACAGTCCACCTGAAGGCAGGCCTGTCAGTTAGACCTGAACAGTCCACCTGAAGGCAGGTCTGTCAGTTAGACCTGAACAGTCCACCTGAAGGCAGGTCTGTCAGTTAGACCTGAACAGTCAGCCTGAAGGCAGGTCTGTCAGTTAGACCTGAACAGTCCACCTGAAGGCAGGCCTGTCAGTTAGACCTGAACAGTCAGCCTGAAGGCAGGTCTGTCAGTTAGACCTGAACAGTCCACCTGAAGGCAGGCCTGTCAGTTAGACCTGAACAGTCCACCTGAAGGCATGTCTGTCAGTTAGACCTGAACAGTCCACCTGAAGGCAGGCCTGTCAGTTAGACCTGAACAGTCAGCCTGAAGGCAGGTATGTCAGTTTAAGACTGTTCAGGCGGCCGGAATATATACACGTTCAGGCGACCGGTTTTCAGGTGGACTGTTCAGGTCTAACTGACAGGCCTGTCTGATCGTTTGTAGCCTGCTTAAGCGTACATTGTATTAGTATCCAAAATATTTAAAAAAAACAAAACAAAAAAAAACAAGTTAATATTCAAATTTATTGTGATAGTATTTTGACAAAAATTAAGTAATCATTTTTTTTATGAACTTCGCCATCAACGAAAATCTGATGTGCTATATATTCTTCCATACTTTACAAGAGCATTTTTAGTATTTTTTTTTCGTTTTGTTTTGTAGGTATGGTAGACGGAGTATGCCCCTGGCCAGCAGGGCGTGGCACTGGAGGCGGTACGATTGTAAACGCCATGATATACACCAGAGGTAACTACAGGGACTTCGACAGCTGGGCTGCCGAAGGAAATCCTGGTAGGTAATATATAAGAAGCGAAAAAACAATTATTTTTTATGGGCACCGAAAACTAACAAAAAACACGTATTCGCTTTCATTTACATACCAAATTTAGGGGCACGGTAGCCCGCCAGGCCAAGTTCCGGCCTATGCCTATTTAAGTTCCCTATTTTTACCCTCTCATAATATTGAACCAGTTAAAGATAAACCTTTGAAATTTTAAATAGGTATTATACTAATAGATGTGAGTAAAATTGGATAGTTCGTAATTCTACATTGAAGCGTTTCTGAGATATAGGCGGTGGAAAATCGGAATTTATAGAAATTACTTACTCACTGACTGACTCACTCATCAAAATTATTAGCCTCTTCCCGAAGAGCTAGAGACTTCAAATTTTTCACATTATAAAATTTCTGACATTTAAAGATTCAGGCCTTTACGGTACCGATTTGGGGTTATTAAAAACTTTCTGATCGCTTCAAATCATTAGGGTTGTATGTAAGTTGCCGTTTAACCATAATTTAATTTAAGATATTAAGGGCCTAAACATGGCCCAAAACTATGGCATTCTAACACTCATTGTCAAACTGCTTTTTGGGAGCGGCCTGGAACTTGGCCTCTTTTTTCAACATTAGTTTTTTTTTTTTGGGGGGGGGGAGGGAATGTCATTTATATGATGAAAATTATTTTCCGTTTATGAGAAATAAGATGGGATATCAGTTTAGAACTTACTATCCTTCGAAGTAGGTTGACTAATTTAAGTTCGGATTAAAACTAAAAAACTGTAATAGACCTAAAATTTGAATTTTATCTTATGTAAATCAAATTAATGATATTACGTAAGAGATTGGATTGTACATAAAGACACTCCATTTGTCATTCCGGAATACATTCTTCTAAAACTGGTATACCTTAATTTGTTGCCTCCAATAGAAAGCTTCTCAGGGTTGCTACATTTGATAATATGTTTGGTTAGTTGTGAAATGGCTTTGTAAATTACCTTATGTGGTTCCTGTCTCGGTTTATTCATTCCTAATTTTGCTTTCATGTCGCCAGTCGCGCTGATTGCAATGCCACAAAAAATATTGTCAAAAAAATGTGACAAGCGGAGCGGAATTTTACTGACCCAAGATCTGTAAGGCCAATGAAAGGGGAAATTCCTTTAGATATGAGAGGGATTTAACGAGGCTAAGGTCTGGTTACATATTCTTGAAAAATCATTTCTTATGACCAGGACACAAAAAAGAAAAAAAAACTGCCACCAGCAAATACATAAATACACAAGTGTATCGTCGAATTCACCACGAAACCGATGGATAACAGTTTATTCTGTGTGCACGCTTCAATGAAATAGGTTTCACGAAACCAGTTTCTTCAGCGTGCACCGGACCTAAGTGTTAAAATATTATAAATAAGAAAGCAATTATAAATTGTCAAACTATAGATTTAATTATAAATCATAGTGATCATGGGTTCGGTAATTTCTTAAATGAAAATACATTTTATAACTAAAATATGTAGTATTTATTTTCCAACGTTTCGGCTTGAATTACAAGCCATCATCAGTTGTATGGAGGAGAGGGAGAGAACAGTTTCGCAACATGAAGACTGCATTTCAAAAGTGTCAATAAACCTTTTTTTTTAAAAAAAAAAGGGGGAAAAAAATCCCTAAATGAATAATAGTAAAATATATCCAAACAGTACAAGATCTAATTAAAAAAAATAAATAAAAAGTCCGTCACGCAGGAGCTGCATAACTAAGCACATTCCTATGAACTCTCCTTTCCAATATACTGATTTACTTCATTTTTACAACACTTCTTTCTCATGAGATACCCACGAAGTATACCGCGTTTCGTTACAATACAGCAGAAATTACGACCCGTATCCGTACCCCCTCCAAATAACCCGATTTAGTTTATTTTTACAACCCATTTTTCTCTGTTGATTACCACTACCAATACCAAGTTTCGTTGAAATGTAACAAAAATTACGGCTGGCAGTGGCAAATTGGTATTGTGGGTCCAGAGTAAACCCCTGCTTCTAATGAAACGATTTAGTTTATTTTTACAACGTAATTCTCTCTTTAGATCAAAATAACGAATACCGAGTTTCGTTGAAATATAACAAAAACTACGTTTTGGGTCCGGGGTAACCCCCCCCCCCCCTCCCGGTGGACAGATTTTGGTGGTTAACGAGCTCGTTCAATCGTTTGCTATTTGAACGCTATATACCACGTTTCGTAAAGAAAAAACCAAAACTCTGGCCGCTATCGTGTTAACAGACATATATATATATATATATATATATATATATATATATATATATATATACATATGCATATATATATATATATATATATATATATATATATATATATATATATAGATATATATAAATTTTAACGGGGTCATTTTCGGTGTCTACTAGGTAGGATCGATAAAGATTCTAAGAAATTTTTCAAAAATTCCGTCATGAGTGCAACCTCAATAGCTACTTTCCTTCGGAGGAAAGTGCTAAAAGGTAAATAAATAAATTAAAAAAAAATAAATAAAAATCCCTGAATACCAAAGTAAAGCTCGCCCTTCACCAGGAGCATGGGATGAGTGGTCGCGCATTACAATAACATGGTAGGGCGCTGACGACCGTGAGGTTTTTCGCCCCATATTATCCAAACAAACAATAAAGCTTTTCCCTGTCTCCTCCATATCCCTGAAGATGGCTTGTAAATCAAGCCGAAACATTGGGAAATAAATCTCATTTCAGTTTTATTTAAGAAATTAATTCTAAATTATTTTAAATAAGCGGGTCTACCGGTGGTCTAGTGGCTAACGCTTTGGATTTCCATGCGGGAGGTGGTGAACCTGTAGCATGGATATTTCTCATTTCAGGGCCGCAGAGAAAACTGTCCTTAATTTTAAGTCAGCCTTCAGATCAGCCTGATCTTTTTTTCAGAACGATATAGATTTGAATTCTAAATATAAAGTTTTAAGTATCATACACAATTTAATGGATAATTTATTACCATCCTATTTATAATGCACGGGTTTAATTTACACTGTATTTTCTTTATTATGTTTCAGGGTGGAGTTATAAGGATCTTCTTCCCTTATTCCGGCGATCAGAAAAAATCTTGGTAAAAGAACTCCGTTCCTCGCCTTATCACGGAAAACGCGGTAACCTTACCGTCGACTATCCGCCATATTCGACTCCACTTCTGAAGGCTTTCCTAGATTCGGTGAAGTACTACGGCTACAAGGTTGTCGACTACAACAATCCAAGTACACACATCGGCGCCTCGCAGATACAAGCTACTCTACAAGGTGGCAGGCGAGTCAGCGCGGCGACGGCGTTTATACGTCCGATACTCTCCAGACCAAACTTCGAGATAAACTTGGAGTCCAGAGCGACCAAGATACTTATAGACCCTTCGACTATGAGAGCTTACGGGGTCCAATTCATGAGGAAAGGGAAATTGGAAACTGTGTACGCAAAGAAGGAAGTCATAGTTGCAGCTGGCGCTTTTAACTCCCCGCAGCTTTTGATGTTGTCAGGAATAGGACCTCAGGACCATCTTGAAGAAATGGGTATCAAGCCACTTATAAACCTTCCTGTAGGAGAAAATCTTATGGAACATGTCGGCATGCATGGATTATCATTTGTGATAGACAAAAAGGTTTCTATAAATCCTTTGAGGATAATGGACGGTATAATAAAGAACTACGCTGAATATATAGCGCTCAGAAGAGGACCACTTACAAGCTTGGGCTGTGAAGGGATTTCTTACTTCAAAACCAAATATTCAAACAGTACAGAAGATTATCCAGATATTGAACTGCTTTTTATAGGATCGGGTTTGAATACTGATGGAGGACTTGCTCTCAGGAAAACTTTTGGGATCAGCGATGAAATTTATGATACCGTTTACAAACCGTATGATGGACAAGACGCGTTTGGTATTTGGCCAATGCTGCTTTATCCAGAAAGCCGTGGATTTGTAAGACTTCGGAACAATAACCCACTGAGTAAAGTTAGAGTTTACAATAACTTCCTCCATGTCCAAAGAGACGTAGACATTATGGTGGAAGGTATTAAGATGGCGTTGCAGATAGCAGAATCCCCGCCTTTTAAAAGGTTCGGTGCGCGTCTCATTGCAACGCCCTTTCCGCACTGCAGGCGCTTCGAGTTCGGAACGGACAGATATTGGGAGTGCGCTGTGCGCACAGTAACAACGCAGTGGCACCACCAATGCGGCACTTGCAAGATGGGTACCGTCGTGGATTCCCGTCTGAGAGTTTTCGGTACCAAAGGACTGCGTGTGGCAGACGCGAGTATCATGCCTACCATCACAGGAGGCCACACGCAAGCACCAGCTTACGCCATTGGCGAAAAGGCTGCAGATCTTATACGCGAGGACTATAATATACCTTTCTAACAAATTATAGGTGCAGCGCACCAGTAATATTCTCTAACACGGTTGTGATTCAGACACCCCGTGATTTTTACTAAGTGTCGTTTAAGATGAGATCAGCGCAGCATAATTATCAGTATCTTTGGCACTGCCACGAAATATTTATTTATTTTGTACTTGTATTTTAACTTCCCTAACGACTTCGCCATTAGCATCCGGCTTTCTGTACTTTGCCGTCCTTGTGGGGAATTTTTCCAGCGCAACCACACGGAGAAAAAAAACAGGCTGCTCGCACCTTCTTTCCGGCTGCCTGCAGCCTGAAAACTGTGACTCAGTGCCTCATCTTTTTGAAATAGGATTCCACATATTTCAGCCTAAAATAGGATTCCACTAGTTAGAATGCCGGCACTTTATAACTGAGTGCTGAAATCCTAATTCTGCATCCTATAGTAGAGTTCTCACACCCAAAGCTAGCATCCAACAATAGAGTGCTAGCACTCTACTTTCAAGTACCTAGACTTTATAGTGTTGGCACTCTGTTACTGGCTTCTAGCAGCCTACCCATATAGGCTGCGAGCATCCTGATGTTTGCTTCCTGTATCCTACCCATATAGGATGCTAGCAGCCTACAGAGAGATGACTTTATTATGTGGATAAAAAAGAACAAAGGTAAATTCAGAGTAATAATAATGAGACTTTATTTGGGTGTAATTTACATATAAACTTCTTAACAAGTAGATATTTACAAGTATTAGGTATTAGGTACGATGTACTTATGAACAATATTGAATAGGTCTAGAAATAAAATATTTTTTTTTTGTTTTCATGACACTTATAGCCGTATTCATAAAGCCGAAGACAGTTGATTTCAGCATCTGTTCAAACAGGAACAAAAAGAAATTTTTATTAATAATGAAAGAAAAGTTGTTGTTATTGTGTTTTATATAGTTAAAAAGAAAGATAAATAGGCATTTTTCAAGTTTAAAATTTCGCCTTTAATTTTGAACTAATATTCTAGTCACGCGGAACGTATAAAAAAAAGACTTCCATCAGTTCTCAGCTTACCAGGCTTATTCAACTCCATCTTCAGTTGGTTCTATACCCGCAGCTCCATGTTATATTAAGGAAATATATTCTTGAAAAACACACACAACTTTCTTCATTCTATTGTATATAACATCTGTTTTTAAATTTAATAATAAAAACAAGAGCCTGTATGCATTCTACATTTAAGTTCCTTTTCAGTTAAGGAACAGATGTCATATACAATAGAATGAAGAAAGTTGTGTTTGTTTTTCAAGAATATAGTCCCTTATATATATATATATATATATATATATATATATATATATATATATATATATATATATATATAATATAACATGGAGCTGCGGGTATAGAACCAACTGAAGATGGAGTTCAATAAGCCTGGTAAGCTGAGAACTGATGGAAGTCTTTTTTTTATACGTTCCTAGAATGCGGCTAGAATATTAGTTCAAAATTGTATTAGTAGACTTTTATTTTGGTGTCCATTCTGTTTCTGCATTAGACTCCTGGCAGCCTGTTTCCGGAACAGGATGTTTCAGTACTCCTAGAACAGAGTTCAAACACTGCAGGCTGAAATATGTGGAATCCTATTTCAAAATGCTTGCACTGAGTCACAGTTTTCAGGCTGCCGGCAGCCTCTTTTTTTCTCCGTGCATAACAGTCAAAATTAAGCACCTTCAAAGGCAGTGCATATCCGAATCTTAGTACGATACAATCCAGCAAGCTATAACCAGTTTGATCAATAGGACTAAAGAATTTAAATATTTACTTGAGTAAAATGTATTTATATGTAACGCAAAAGGGCTGCAATATTTTGAGCAACGACCACTTAGTATTCTAAGTCGAATATAAGGGGGGAGGGACATGTTGACGAAATTCACTATGCTGAGAAAACAAACAACTTCCCTTCCCTACAGATTTCTACCTCAAAATCCTTCTAAACGATAAACTTCAATAAAGTTAAGTTAGGTCATATAAATAAGTTGCCAGCACAAATTTTGAAACTTGTTTTTTTTTAATTTTGAATTGGCCAGCCTACATGAACAAAAATTGTGGTTTGCATGAGAAAGACCACGTACAATGTGAAAAATAAAACTACAAGGTAGCAGTGGCAGTGGTAAAGGCATTCTACAACATGAAGGCTTTTTGATATAATTTTTAATCAGTTAAGAAAGCATTTAAGCCCATAAAAAATGATAAAATGAAGTTATAAAATAGTATTACCCCTTAAGCTTACAACCAAGTCAAGGCTCATAAAATCAATTCATTCAAAGTTGTAGTGCATTTTTATTTAACGGATTTACAATTATCAATACTGAACCAAAATCCAATGCGATATTATTAATGATATGAATTATATAGCGTTTTGCTAGATTTTATTTTTATCTCCGATTCATTTATCCTTTTCGAAATGATTTCCCAGTAGTTTTTAAGTCTTATCTTTTTAACATGCCATTACATTTAAACGAATGGTTAAAAAAGAATGGTTTGGGAGTTGGCATATGAAATTCACTCCCAGCAAACTGTAATGGAATGCTTTCAGTACAAAAATCATTGAATCGAATTCAAGAAAAATATGTACAATTTAATTATAAGGAGAATAGTTTTATTTTTTAGTATTTTCTTGTATATGAATGTTAAACTTTTAACCAAACAAATTCTGTAACAAATCTTCCCTTCTCATCCGACCTATCTTAAATGTGACTAAAATGTTCCCGACATTATCCATTATATATCTCAATTTGATGAGACCAAAGGTACGACAAAAATTGTATACATGGTGTCCCAGTTTTAAACTGGCAGACTTCGTATATTGATGGGGAATCAAAAAACTAAGTCAAAAAGTCCTTTGGCGATTTTCTCGTTTTCGCTTCGTTTTCGAGAAAAACGCAAAAAATCGTGTTTTTTTTTATTTATTTTTTTTTTTTTACAAATCCCGATTTATCGCTTAGAAATTTTTTGATCTGAAGTGAGAAGTTTGTGTGGGAGTGCGAATTTGTCAAAAAAAAAAGTGAACCGAGATTATTTCTTCCATTTTTTACGTTCCAAGTGCAGACGGCTCGTCAGATCAAAAAATGTCTAACTCTCTACCATGGGCGTATATAAGGGGGAGGCTGAGGGGGCAGCAGCCCCTCCCGAAATTTTGATTTGATGGTAAAAACTTCGTCGTAAAACCCTTAAAAATAAATTAAATAAGATCACTTAGTTCATAAAAAATAATTTATTTTACGTGTAATAGCGTTTTAGTTGGCTAAAACTATTCCAAGCTCTAAATTTTTAGTATTCCATACCCCGGAAATGGTCTCAGCCCCCTCCGAAATTTTCCCAGCCCTCTCCGAAATTATTTTCTATATACGCCCATGCTCTCTACGCAACAAAATGTCCATGCGATAGGTTTCTCAAATACGACTACCTCGTAAAATATTCCAGCGAAGACGCTGAACTTGGTTTCATCTTAAAGATAATTTAATAAGCTACAACTTGTGTATTGAGGTGTTGTTTTCCTACAAAGCGATAAATCGGGACTTCTCAACAGAGAAGTC
Source organism: Gonocerus acuteangulatus (assembly GCA_946811695.1). Classification (NCBI taxonomy): domain Eukaryota; kingdom Metazoa; phylum Arthropoda; class Insecta; order Hemiptera; family Coreidae; genus Gonocerus; species Gonocerus acuteangulatus. The sequence continues at coordinate 13,364,116 of OX328128.1, forward strand.
TCTTTTTTTTCGATTTTCCCGAAAGCGAAGCGAAAACGACAAAATCGCCGAAGAACTTTTTGACTTAATTTTTTGATTCCCCGTCGAAATAAGAAGTCTGTCAGTTAAAGACTGGGACACCCTGTGTAAATAAACATATATATATATATATATATATATATATATATATATATATATATATATATATACTATATGTATCACTACAAAATATATTGTAATAATATTAAATATTAGGAAAATAAATTATCAGTTATGAATGATTATTTAGTAGAAAATTATTTATTTTTTCTAAATTTCAAAAGTAGTATTATTGTATTAGTAAAAAATAAATATGTGTTTGTTTAAAGATTATAATATAAAATAAAAATAAAAATTGTTAAGTTAATTAAATATAAATGACTTTTCAATTTGTATATGTTATACTCCTGCACAATTTCATCAATGTCATTTCCTATAAGCCTAGGTAATTTAAGCTTTTGTAGTCGAATCATAATTATTTAAATGATTATTAGAAAATACGAATCTTCTTTGTAAAATAGGGATTTTTTTAATTATTCAGTTCTGTCAAATTTCTCTAAAATTGCTAATCAAAATTTATATGTTCGTATATTTCTGTATTTAATCGTATCTGTTTATATCGAGGAAAATTAGTAATAGTAGCTGTGCATGACGAATAATTATTTGTTTCAATATATATATATATATATATAAATTCTGGTGAATGATGACCCGATATATATTTTTTCACTTTTTCTTGTTTCTTTTTCTGGCAGGGGCCTGACTCAAGCTAGACAACAAGACGAGAGGACTTCCTGATAAGGAAAGCCCCTGAAGAGGTGCGAAAAGGCACGAAACATACAAAAAAAAGTAGTTAAAGTGAAAAAAGTGTGTACTACTTTATCGACCCCCTGCCAGAAAAAGAAACAAGAAAAAGTGATATATATATATATATATATATATATATATATATATATATATATATATATATAAAGAAAAGATTCATTAATTGAAACTGGTTCAAAAGATGTACTATTGAATATGATGATTTTGAATATGTGTATTAAACTACATGTGATATTACAATAAAGGAGTTTTTTGTTGTTGTTATAGTTTTTAAGTTGTCTTAATTTTTTTTTATTTTTTTTTTTAGCGTCTCCTCTCTCCCTCTAGAATAAAAAAAACCCGTTAAGCGATCAACCCCCCCCCCCCTCTACCTTGTGCGATCAAAATCAATGTAATTTTCTTGAATTTATAAATAACAAATAAATAAATGTTTTTCAATTATTTATATCAAAGTTTTTATATGTTATGTTAAATTATCCAAAAAAAAAAAAAAATAAAAAAAAAAAAATACGTTTCAATTATTCGAATAAAATAATGGCGGCGCTGTGTCTGACAAACGGAAACCCTCTTTTTTCACGGGCGATAGTATGCGGGCGGCTTTTTTTTAATCTAGAAGGAAAAACTAAAATTATTTCGAAGGAAGAAGGTTAAATCTAGTAAAGTACCTAGGATTCTTAAGAGATGTTTATTTTTTCAGAAATTCTATTAAAAAAATCCGTCGAAAATCGGTCATAATTCAATGAATCGAAAAAATCCTATGTACTTTATTAGAAAATACCGTGAGGAAGCTGCAGTTAAAATTTGAAGTTGATCGGACAAAAAAATACGCCAGAGTATTGCCGGATTTGAAAAACATAGTTTTGAGAAAACGACGAAGTTTAATATTCTGAAATGTTTATTTCTTCCTAATTTAATTTTTTTCATACTTTCTTGTAATAAAGATTAAAAAAAATGAGTTTTAATTTTGAATTGTATTAAAGGAGGACCTAAAAACACTTAACAATTAAAAAGGTACCAATAGAAGATCGCTCAAAAAATTATCTTCAAATCAACACTGTGTTCACTCGGCATCGGGATTTCATTCGGAAAATCGTATTTTTTGCCCATATAAAATTTTTTTCCCATGTATCTACTCAAATATAAATTCAGATGGCACTGATATAGAATTTAATAAAATTTAATGGAAGAAAATTCAAGTGGTTTCAACAAAATCTGTATCAGTCATGGGATGTTAAAATAAAAACAGGATTACATTCAAAATTTTAAAATTCCATAATTTATAATTTTAAAATTTTGAATGTAATCCTGTGTATGAAAACATGAAAAACGAGGCGGCTAAATATATTGTGTACTCAATCTCAATACAAGTTCACAGAAATCTATATATTCACACACATATAAATTCAAATAGGGTTTTCACTTGGTTCCATGGGCGTAAGGGGGCCTGCAGCTCTCCCCCCCCCCCCGTAATTTTGATTTGATGGTAAAAATGTGTCATAAATCCCTTAAAAATAAATTAAATAACATCACTTAGTTCATCAAAAATATTTTATTTTAGGTGTAATAGCGTTTTAGTAGCCTAAAACTATTCCAAGTTCTAAATTTTTAGTATTCCATAGCCCGGAACTGGTCACAGGGAGTGCACTACGCCAGGTCAAAAACATCTACAACTGACCGATTTTTACCAAACTTGGTACACAGGTAGTTCTTGATCCAGGAAGTGCCATAGGCTAGGTCAAAATCGTCTATCAGCTGTTTGTCTGTCTGTCTGTCTGTTCCTTATACAAATCCACACCGTTTGACCGATTTTGACCAAACTTTGCACTCATGAACTTCGCGCTGTCTTCATCCGCGGAGTGTGATAGGCTCGGTCAATAACGTCGACCATGTTCTCTGTCTGTATGTTTGTTACTTATACAAATCCATACCGTTTGACCTATTTTGACCAAACTTGGTACAAAGGTGGATGTTGATACGGGAAGCGTCATGGGGTAAATTTTTTCACGTAAACTCTCTTGAATAGTTTTGATTAGTTAGGATAGAATTTTAGTCCATACAATTTTTTTTTTTTAAAAAAAAAGGTTACAAGATAGTACCTTGTAACCTACAAGATTCGTAGTAAGAAAGTACTACTCAAAGGCACTTGGTTCATTTTATTGTATAGAACTTCGGCATACAACCGGAGATGAAGATTTTTTTGTGAAATTGGACTAAATTGATCTATTCGGAATTCAGTTTAGGGGGACCAAATTTGGTCATACCACCTGTAATTTAGTTACCTCCATGCAACAAAAATCGGTGACATCCTGAGCAAGATGTGTTAGAAACGCATGTCCATTTCAGGTTGGTAAATACTCTAGAAGAAAATAAAAGGTGAATTTTTAAGTCAGCTGTAAAACATCGTAACATGTACATCGAAACTATTTAAGTTTATTTAGTGTGTATATATATATATATATATATATATATATATATATATATATATATATATATATAGATAGATATTTCACTTTTCTTGAGTAAACTCTTGGTTCACATTTACAACTTTATTTGTTTTGTTTTTTTTGTTTTTTTCTGTTTAATGTATTGTCAACCACTATGAGGTCATGAAACACAGGATTATAGGTGGATATTTATATAAAATAATTTTATCGGTGTCACGCGAAGTTAACGAGAAGATGTGAGGGTTAGGAGTTAATAATTTTATTTTAAAAGTTTTTATTTATTTTATTTAATTATTTTTTTGTTATTATTATTTTTTTTAAATGATATTTGGTGATTTGATTCAAATATTTTTTTTTTTTTATTATTTTTTTTTTTTTTTTATATTTCCTAAGGCTTTCATTACTTAGAGTTTATTATATTTATACACACACACATACACACACACACACACACACACATCTTATTTATTTATATATTTTTAGATATTATTTATTAATTCAGTTGACGTTAAGAATTGGAACAGCTTATCAATCTGGTTGGGACGATCCGCTAATATTTCGTCGATTCTATCTGATAGCTGGGCTTCTCTTCTTTGTTTATCATAGTTTTTGCAATTTATTAGCAGGTGGTGAACAGTGGTTATTTGATTACATTTTTCACAAAGTGGAGGGGTGCCTCGGGTCATCAGATATGAATGGGTAATTCTTGTATGGCCAATCCTTAGGCGAGTCAGGATGCGTTCTTCTTTCTTAGTTGGTGGAATTGATGTTTGCCAAGGTGTTACTGGCTTTTTTATCATTCTCAATTTATTCTCAGTTGCAGTGTCCCAGGTTTGTTGCCATTTTTCTGTAATTCTATGCTTAACATAGCTCAGAACGTCACCTTGAGGAATCCTATAGTATTCAGTTCCTTCTATAATTGCCTTTTTAGCCATCTCATCAACTGCTTCATTGCCTGGTATGCCGCAATGACTGGGAATCCAGACAAATGTCACATTTTTATTTTGGCGGTTTAGCTGCTCAAGTGATTCCATGATCTCTATTATCAGTGGATGCTTGGTAAATGGATTCTTCACAGCTATCAGTGATGATAGTGAGTCTGTGTATATAGTAATATTGCTATAATTTGGGGTTATTATATTAAGAGCCTTGTTGATAGCTAATAATTCGGCCGTGTAGATGTTGCAGTAAGGTGTTAATGTGAACATGTATCCTCTATCTTCTGAATAAATAGCAGAACAAACCCCATTTTTGTCCTTTGAGCCATCCGTATAGACATCTTGACCTTCTGGGGACTCGCCTTTTAGTTTTCTAAATTCAGTTAGCAGAATGAGCGGATCTATGTCTTTTTTATTAAATTTGGTAAGAGAAAGGTTCATTTTAGGTACAGTCAATGTCCAAGGTGGCTTTGAAGCGGAGACATTGTGGATCATATTTTGGGTATCAATGCTTAATTCAGTGATGATGTCAGTAGTTCTGACGGCGAAGGGCTTTCTATTGTATGGATAGGAGCGGTTAGGGTTGCAATTAAGATATTGATTGAGTGGGTGGAGAGGGGTTGCATTTATGCCGATGTAATTTGAGAGAAGAATTTGTTGTCGTCGAAAATGAAGTGGAAGCTCTCCTGCTTCAACACAAAGGCTGGTTACTGAGCTTGAAAGGTAGGCACCCGTTGAAATCCGGATCCCGCTGAGGTGAACGGAATCAAGCATTTTTAAAGTTTGGGTGATGCCGAGCCGTAGACTGTGCATCCATAATCAAGGCTCAAGGAATGTAACTCTTGTATAGCATCATCATGGTTTTTCGGTCAGCTCCCCACGAGTTGGATGTCATGGTTTTAAGGATGTTCATTTTTCTTTGGCATGTTGATTTGAGAGATTTTATATGGTGAGTCCAAGTTAAAGATCTGTCAAATATAACTTCTAGGTAATTGGCCTGATCACTAATGTCTATAGATTGGTTATTTATTAAAAGAGAAATGGCGGTGTTTATTCTTCTTGAGGAAAATAATACTCCAATAGTTTTGCTAGATGAAATTGAGAAACCATGATCTGCTAGCCAAGAGCTAATAATGTCCAGAGAATTTTGAATGGTGTTTTGGAGAGAATCTATTGAGGTGTTGGAGGTATAGATGACGAGATCGTCAGCATAGAGCATCGCTTTGACTGCAGCAGGTATGCACTTGAGCAGTTTATTTATTGCAACGGAGAAGAGAAATGCGCTTAACACACATCCTTGAGGAACACCGTTCTCTTGGGAGTATTCATCTGACAGACAGCTACCGTTACGGATTTTGAGTGTTCTATTGTTAAGAAAATTTATTATGAACTGAAGAATATGACCTGTAATACCTAATTCGATTAGGCTTTTAATGATAAATCTTCGCCACACTTTGTCGAAGGCTGTTTCGATATCTATAAATACGGCCAGTAATTTCTCTCTTACGCTAAAGGCTTCTCTTATGTCTGTTTCTAGACGAATCAAATTATCTCTTGTACCTCTTCTAGGCCTGAACCCGCTTTGCCATATTTCTTATAAGTTATTCTTCTCCATGTGCCAGTGTAGGCGGTTCATATAATTTTTTTCTACTAACTAGCAAGGGCTACAGGTCAGAGAGATAATTCGATAGCTATTCGCTTCATGAGGTGGTTTCCCATTTTTTAATATAGGTATGGCTATGGATTTAGACCAGATGTCAGGTAATTTTCCGGTTAAAAACACTTTATTGAGAGCAGCAAGAAAGATTTTTTGATTTTCGTACGATAAATTCTTGATCATAGAAATGATAATGTTATCGGGGCCAGGAGATGAATCTTTTCGAGATTTTAAGCTTATTTGGAATTCTGTGAAGGTGAACGGAAGGTTGAGTGGGTTTAATGGATCGAGTTCAACGACAATGGGTGTGGATTCTGTTTGATGTTTCTTTCGAAGAAAAACTGGGGAGAAATTGGAGTCAGAAGAAATAGATTGAAAATGATGGCCTATATGATTAGCGATCTCTGTAGGGTTTGAAAGGTACGTGTTTCCTGTTTTCATTATATTTACTGTGTTCATTCTCGGGCGGCCCATGATTCTTCGTACTGTGTCCCAGACTTCCGTGATTGGTGTTTGGTGGTTTATTGTAGTAATGAATTCTCTCCAGGAATTTCTTTTGGCTATTTTTATTTTGTACCTAGCATCTTTTCTGGCATCCATATACGCTTGTAGGTTTTCAGAACAGGGATTTCTCCGGAATTGTCTCAATGCTCGTTTCCTGCTTTTAACTGCTTTTTCGCAGTCTCCGTTCCACCAGGGCACGCTAACTCGTTTAGAAGAGTTATTTTTGTGAGGGATAGAGGCTTCTGCAGCTGAGAGGATGATGGTATTAATTTCGTTTATTATTCCATTACTGGTGTTGGTTTCAATGTCAACATTTTTTAAATTGGCTAAAAGTTGAAACTCATCCCATTTAGCTTTCTTTAAGTCCCATCTTAAGTTCCCAGAGGGACGAGGAGCTCTATCCAGAGTCTCGATTATGATTGGATAGTGATCTGACCCGTAGAGATCTGGAAGTACCTTCCATGTGGCTCGGGGAAGGAGACAGGGGCTTGCTAGGGATAAGAATAGGATATCTAGAACGGATAATGAACCAGTGGAATAGTTAAGGTGTGTTTCATCATTGAATATTCCTAGCGAGGTGTTTTCCATGAAGGCTTCCACTGCTCTGCCTCGACTATCAGTGATTATAGAATGCCACAAGGAATTATGGCTATTATAGTCCCCCAGCATGTATACTGGCTGGGGTAGTTGGTGATAAACCTCTTCTAATTGGTCTGTGGTGAATGAATGACCTGGAGGTAGATAGATTGAACAAATAGAGAACATAGTTGGTTGTAAAACTTGAACAGCGACTGCCTGTAGGTCTGTTTGTAGCGGAATATCTATGCACGAGATATCATTGTGAGCAATAATACAGACCCCTCCACAAGCAATGCGCCCGTCTGTAAAGTCTTTTCGGAATATCTTATATTTATTTATTGTAAAATTATCACTATTTTTTAAGTGGGTTTCCTGGATTGCTATGATATCTATATTGACATCTCGTAATAAGATTATGAGATCCGACTTATGTATTTTAATACCGTTAATATTCCACTGGGAGACTATCATTTTCATTTATTTTTGTTGGACTTTTTGCCACTATTGTTATTATTATGACGAATTTGAGGTGGATTTTTACTAGGAGGTTTTGGATTATTTAAATTGCCTAAATATTGCTTACTGATATCATCATTAAAATTTTGGGGTGTTTTTGTTTTGAGAGGCTTAGGATTAACTATATTGCTTGTAGATTCTTGTGAACCTGGTCTGTCTGTCTTAACGACTCCCTGATTGGATGAAAATTCTATTGTTTCTACAGTCTATTGATTCTTTTCATTACTTTCTGTTTCATATGTGCGTGAGTTTTTGGTTTTCCTTGTTACATTTGGGTTAACTGATTCAATTCCTGATTTTATGGACAGACTTTCTTCCAGGTAACTAACCTTTTGGGACAGTGTTTCAATTATTTGAGTTAATTTATCTAGCATTTCTGTCATTTCAGGAGATGATTTTGGTGAGCTAGCAATATTGGAGTAGGATGGAATATCAGTTTTAGTTGGTGGCTCTTTTATTTTTGTAGGTGATGTTACAATTAATTTTTGTGCCTCGGTATAGGAGATTTTGAGAATCTTTTTTATTTCTTCGATATGAAATTCTTTTTTAAAGACAGAACAGGATCTGACCCAAGCAGGATGGATTCCATTACAATTAATGCATTTAGGCATGTTATTACACTCGCCTTCATGTACCTCGGAACATTTTCCACAGACTTGTATCTGTTGTCCACATTTTCTTGTACCGTGACGAAAGCCATAGCACCGGAAACACTGTAGAGGACGTATGTAAGGCCGGACTTTAATATTAAGGAAATCTACAACTATCCTTTCAGGAATTTCCGGACGTTGAAATCTTAATATGACTGAAGAGGTTGGGATTCCAGTTTCATTTTCATTCTTGAAAATTCGTTTTGCTTTGATAACACCATGATGGCCCAGTTCTTTTACTATTTCTTCTTCAGTTCAGTGCATGAACGGAGTTCATCACTTGTAATTATTCCCTGAGAGAAGTTAAGACTTCTATGAAGACTAAAAAATACATCATGGCTTTCAAAGGTTTTTATATGTTTTAAATTTAAAAGGTCTTTTTCGGAAGTAACTTCTAACAGTATCGATCCGGATTTAAGAAATTTAATTTTCACTGGAGGAGATATACTTTTAATATATTTGCAGATTTTTAATGGGCTAAAATCATTAAATGTTTTATTAAGTGAGTTTTTTCCTAGGGACATAAAAAGGAATAGTTTATTCCATTTGCCTTTAGGAGGTGTTACATTAAATTGAGGGGTTAAAATATCTGGAGGTTTAGGCTCAATTGATTGTGACCCCATATTATAAAAGTCCGTCACGCAGGAGCTGCATAACTAAGCACTTTCCTCAGAATTTGGGTAGTGTAGACTGCTTTCCAGAACAATTTGCTTAAAATATCCTACATAAATAAAATAAAAACATGAATAGTTCTCTTTTAAATTTGTAATGAGAAACTGATCAATTATTAATTTGCTTCCAGAGTTATGTTTACACATGGTACCTACTACACTACGTAATAAATACAAAAAAACCTCATATTATCGTATTTTGATCTAACGCAGCAACAGGATACAGTCACTCTAGTGGTAGAAAGCGCTCCTTGCGGCGGCTTTGTTAACCTACGTCTGGCGGGCTTTTCTATTGAAATATATTACAAATTAAACCCCCGCTTTCCGATTGTCCGATTCAGCTCATTTTTATAACACTTCTTTCTCATGAGTTACCCACGACGTATACCGCGTTTCGTTACAATACAGCAGAAATTACGACCGGTATGAGTATATTAGGAATTTGGGTCCGCAGTAAACCCCCCCCCCCTTCTAATGAACCGATTTAGTTTATTTTTACAACACATATTTACCTGTAGATTACCACTACGAATACCGAGTTTCGTCGAAATATACCAAAAATCACGGCTGGTAGTGGCGAATTGGTATTGTGGGTCCGGAGTAAACCCCCCCCCCCTTCTAATGAACCGATTTAGTTCATTTTTATATCTCACTTTTCTCTTTATATTACTACTACGAATACCAAGTTTCGTTGAAATATAACAAATATTATGGCTGACATAGTCAAATTAGTGTTTTGGGTTCGGGGTAAACCCCCCTCTCGGTGGACCGACTTTGGTGGTTAACGAACTCGTTCAATCATTTGCTAATTGAATGCTATATACCAATTTTCGTGACGAAAAAACAAAAACTCTGGCCGCTATCGTGTTAACCGACATATATATATATATATATATATATATATATATATATATATATATATATATATATATAAATTTTAATGGGGGTCATTTTCGGTGTCTACTAGGTAGAATCGATAAAGATTTGAAGAAATTTTTCAAAAATTCCGTCATGAGTCCAACCTCAATAGCTACTTTCCTTCGGAGGAAAGTGCTAAAATGAGTGAATAGTGTATTAAATAAACTATGATATATACGTATTCCTGTAAAGGATAAGCAACAAAAGAAAAATTAGTAAAATGATTGGAGAAGTACTCCCTGAGAAATAGATGCTGAAGCAGGAAGTGTCGGCGGCAGATCCTTTGAAGGCAGATGGTAGGGTGAAGGGTTGAATCCGCACAGTCTCCTACAGATGTAGCTACAATCGGCACTGATCTAACCTAACACGTCTTACCCCGACGGTGTCTAGACACCAACTGACGTTAAAAAAAACCTGGAGATGACAGGGATCGAACCCGGGGCCTTTATTTGGTTTGTTTCGCCCGACATTTTTCGTGCCTTTGTCGCACCGCTTCAAGGGCTTTCCGATGCAACATATTTCTTTTTGTAAAGGTCAAAACCTCAATAACTAGTCGTGGTCAGAGGTACAACATACTGGTAGTGCAAATTAAAAAGTATGCTAAAACTTTTAGGGTTAAGATAAATCAATTTCAGAGGCTACACCATGTTTCTTATTGTAATAGCTACTTTATCGAAATGATTTCCATCTAAAAAGACATAATACAAAAAATATTATGGGGCAAAACGTCATCAATAAATAACTTACATTTTTATGATAGAAATGGATAAGTATTCTTTGACAGAATCCTGTTTGACTTGAATAATCAGAAGTAGGTTACACAAGCCCTCTATTGAAGGAGCTAAACACTAATTACACCAAAATTTATAAAATGTTGCTACATGCCGCCACAGCCTCGGTGGTCAAAGGTACAACACCTTTCCCTATATATATATATATATATATATATATATATATATATATATATATATATATATATATATATTATTATTCTTGTAGATGACCCAAAATATTTCTTGATGCGTTTTGTTCTTTTAGGCTTAGGGGTATTACCCCTGCCTCCGCAGAAGGTACATGAGACGAGAGGACTTCTCAGCAAGAAGTGCCCCTGATGAGGTGCGAATGAATTAAGCACGAAACATGTAGGGCATGCAAAATAAAGTGGTGTGACACAAGGAAGTGCTACTTTTTCCGACCCTAAGCCTAAAAGAACAAAACGCATTAAGTAATATATATATATATATATATATATATATATATATATATATATATATATATATATATATATATTCTCGTAACTAGACCTCTTCCACATGTATATTTTCCTGGGAGGATATATATAGTTTTTATTTTTATTTTTATTTATTTATTCATGGAGCTTCACAACGGCAAGGTGATTTGCTCACATAAAACTATATAAAGGGTAAAGAAGTATATATATAGGTATATGTATATATGGATTAAGTAAGTACATTCTGCAATAATGCGCCTTCCTAAGTAATAATAGGCTTCCACATTCCTCAGTAATTGACTTTTTCAAGTAGAAAAAAATTAAAATTATCTATCAGGGTCTCGATTTGAAGGTTCAATGGCATTGTTACTATAATATAGGTTCTATTAAAAAGACAAATGTTCTGTTGGACAATTATCGTTCCTGGATGATTGAACAGTAACCTTTTCATGATATAAATTATTCAACACAAACCGATTGAATTGTGTGTCCACTTGGATAACCAGCTACTTTAAACTGTCTACTAGATGGGGTAATCGGAAATTAAACACTGTTAACAAATATATAAATGTATACAATCATATATATATATATATATATATATATATATATATATATATATATATACAGGGTGTCCCAAAAATAAGAGGCCAACCTTCAGGAATCTATGCAGGATGAAAAACAAAAAAAAAATGTCCTTTAGTATATTTTTCGTTTTAGCTTTGTTTCCGAGAAAAACGCAAAAAAATGAAACACAATTAAAAGTAGGCATTCTTTTATAATGCCTATATAAAAATCCCCAGGCCCACCACCACCACCTCTTTAAATCCCCCCACCCCAAAAATATAGGAGTGAATATGCCTCTGATTTTGTCTGAAATAATAGGTCCCCATTTTTCCATCTCTCGACTTAACGCATTCCACGTATTTCTCGATAATGAACTGTCATTTTGGCACAAAGATAGATAATATGGTTCCAAATCTACAGTTGTCTAGCCCACTACGGGAGGGCCCTCCGAAATTGGTTGGACACTAACTATCCATGTCGTTGGATAGGACCTGGTGGGCCGGTATCTTGGCTTCAGACCTCACGCCCTTGGATTTCTTAGCGTGGCGAAACTTTAAAGATTTGGTCTACAGGGAACCCATTGACACAAGGGACACAAGGGAGCACCCTCTTTTGGAAAAGAGAAAATGCCCTATCCTGATTAGAGAAGGGTGGTAACCTATATAGATAACCCCTCCTAAAATTTGTAGTTAATAATAATGGACGTTAAAATTTAAAAAATAAAATACAACACCATCTTTATTTTCAATCTTTCCCAAACATAAATTTTTTAATCCGTTAAAATTTACGATCCGTGATTCCGTTAAAATTTACAATACATATTCTTTATAATGCTACCGACAAATGACATAGGTTATTTTTTTGACTAATGGCCCGTGTTATATATGTATATATCATGTACATATCTAACTTCCATTTGAATTCTGAGTTTAAAAAATGTATAACTACATAAAATAACAGGATCCTATTTGTGGGTGGGGTTATGAAAAGCAGGAAACCTGACAGCACGTACTCTGTGAATGTAACAGATGATGACGCTTGTTGGGATTGTCAAAATCAAGCTAAAGGAAACAACTCAGGCAACGCCGACAGAGATCATTCTTTATATGCGGAAATGCAAAACTGAATAAGTGGGGTAAATCGCAACAAATCCAAAGTGGTAACAGTGATTATGGGTTAAAACCCCACCAAAAAACGTGTTTTGGTTCAGGGGAGTCGAGGCTTCATTCCACAACGCCTTTTCTCTTGTGTGATATTGGACGCGTCTGCCTATGTTTCTGTTAGATGACCAAAAGATGAATGTTCCGTCCAGATTCATTTGTTGAAGAAAAAACATGGACAGTCAGAAGAATCTGGAGAGACGTCCAGCACAAAATCACGCACAGAAAACATGGAAGCAAAACACGAAAAACACATAGAAAATGTTTCAAGTGAATTCAACGATTCTAAGTAGCTCGTAGAAATTTGTTAGAAAAATAGTTTTATCCACTTTGTTTAAAAAACGTTAAAAATATAGCCTTGGAAATAGTTTCATTCGGTGTTCTGTGTTTCAGAACTTATAAAAAGTGTCTTTGGAAGCCTACAAACCGTAACGATTTTTGTCACGCGAATTTCGCCTATAAAACCGTTTACCGGTCGTCGGATTCTGCTGGTAAATGAGCATGATCTTTTAAATTGGACAAAATATTTTCGTACAATATTTACTCAAAATCGGACCATTTTTTAGCCATCAGGAGCGCGAACAGACACACACACACACACACACACACACACACACACATATATATATATATATATATATATATATATATATATATATATATATACAAATTTGAACCACAGTTACATTATTGACCTATGGGATCTACATCATAAAATCCCTATGGAGGGAGGGAGGAACCGCTCTAATACAAAGCAAATTCTAAAATTTGTTAGTTATCTACAATTTGCGAAATCAGACAGTCTTCAGTTCTTTCAGCGCCGGAAGATGTGTTCTTTGCTGGACTTGGTTTATTTATATTTCTTTTCATAAAATTTGTTCGGAAAAGTAGGTGTTTCAATGTTTATCGAAGACGGTTACAGATAAAAACGGCTTAAAAAATAGTTTCATTCGTTTTTTTACGTTAAAAAACCTATAAAACTAGTACCTCTAAGCATATGAACTCGAAAACGTAAGTGCTCAGATATTTTAAAATTAGCTAGAAAATATTTGTAGCAAATTTCATCAAAATCGGACCATTTTTGAGCGCGTGAGAGAGTCAACAGACAAATATATAAGAGCGAACTCAATTGAAAGAGCTACTCCGTGCCTAGGGCCGTGGGTTCGATTTCCACTGTGGGAGGTGACTTTTTTTTTGGAAAAAGAAAATACATCATCCCCATCCTGGGACTAGAAAAGGTTGGTAACCTAAAGATAACCCGTCCAAATATACGTTGTCAATAATAAATAAACGTTAAAATTTAAATAATTCAAATAGCTACACAGGTATATATATTTAATGCTTCAGATGATAATTCTTAATCGTATAAAACTGTGTTGAATTGAATTCTTTATTATTTTTCTTCCTAAATTAATGAGATATTGAAAAACAGTATGAAATGATGTCGCTCTAAGAGTTTTATTGGTAGTGTAATTTTCTAGGTAGGATGCATTACATGGGCGTATATGGAAAATAATTTCGGAGGGGGCTGGGAAAATTTCGGGGGGGGGGGCTGAGACAATTTCCGGTGTATGGAATACCCAGTTGGTTTTAGCCAACTTAAACGCTATTACACCCAAAATAGGATATGTTTTATGAACTAAATGATCTTATTTAATTTATTTTTAAGGGTTTTATGAAATTTTTACCGATCAAATCAAAATTTCGGAGGGGGGGGGGGCTGCAGCCCCCTCAGCCCCCCCCCCTTATATGCGCCCATGATGCATTACGATGCTTTATTGGGAATGTTTTATTATTTAATCGTAAATCAAAGAAACAGTTGCGGAATTGATTCTCATAATCAATTTAAAAATACAACAAACGTCCGACTTGCAGGAACTGCGTCATCTTAGTGCGGTCCCGTTCATATCTCTAGTGCTATTAGTAAAGGAATAGTAGCAGTTATTAGTGGGGTTCTATCTTTCGTGAAAAATATAAAATAAAATCTCGAAAAGAAAATGGATTTAAGGCGCCAAAACGTTTTCCTGTGTAATGCAAATAAAATAAGCAACAACCAGTTAAAACGTGCGGTAAACAGATACAAAAACCTGTTCAAAAGAGCAAAACTAACAATTGCGAATTTTTAAGTACCTATTTCTCCGATTGACATCACCCCATCAAAAATTCTTTTCCAGCTTTTTTTTTGTAGAGAATTTAGTTAGGTTCCGAATGATTATCTTCCACAATTTCCCAACCGTTTTCGAGAAATTTTAGAAAGTAATCGAATATCCCAAAACTTGGATAACTTAACCAAGTTAAGTTATCCCCTCCTTTTATTAACTTGGCTTTTCACGCCTGTTAATAAAATATTTTATTTCTAGCACTTCCTTGACTACAAACGGAAAAAAAAAAAAAAAAAAAAAAAAAATCTTAGACTAGATGTACATCAAACGTCTGAAACAAGTTTCAACTGAATCGCTCGACTCCGAATACTACCCAAACTGAAAATTAGTTTGGAAAAGTACGTGTTTCAATGTTTCACGAAGACCGTTAAGGCTAGTACACACTGAGACTCAAAGTTGCGCAACATTGTTGCGCGTCGGTTTCGGGGCTGTCCCGCACCAATGAATCGCGTCCACACTAGATAGCCAGTTCCCTCGAACATTTCTCAGGAGCTGGCCTCTCAGGTGTTTCTCCATCGTTGTGACTGTTAATTAAAAATCCAAATATGACAAAACCATGAAGATGGTGCTATTGAAAATTGTTCAGAACCAACAATAAAGCGTGCAGACACATTGAGACTTGAAGATAGAATGGGATTTGTCAACTTTATAACAACCAAGGGTGTTTAAAAAAAAGATACAAACTTTAGAAATTCAATTTCTCCTACCGTAAAACGTGCTACTACTTTAGGGTTCCTTGCAAGTGAAGGACGCAAACTTATTGTTTATTAACATAATAGGCACGGGCGTATATCGGAAATAATTTCGGGGGCGGCTGGGAGTATTGGGGGGGGGGGGGGGGCTGGGAGCATTTAGTTTTACGGAACACCAACAATTTCGAACTTTAAATAGTTAACCAACTAAAACGCTATTGCACCCAATAAACATTATTTTTTCTAAACTAAGTGATATTATTTAATTTATTTTTAAGGTTTTTATGACAGCCTCCTCAGCCCCCCTTATGAACACCCATGATAATATGTACAAATAAAAAATATCAGCGTTGTCTTTCTTTTATTTTTTAATAATAACTAAAATATTTAAAGTTGAATACATATGATATTAAATTATAATCAGAGCAACATGTGCATTTGTAAGTCCTCTATTAACTTTATTGTCAATTCAGTCGTCTACATATTGAGTGAAATTGAACTACAAGTCCGTAAGGTGGAACTGCCGGGGGTTGATTCTAGACTGCTCCGGAACACGTCCACACCCGTAATGTTGCGCAACAATGTATCCGTGAGTCCCGAACCAGCGGGACTCAGATTCTTGTATCACCTAGACCCCGCAATACACTCCTAATACACGGGGACATGTTGCGCGGCAGAATCCCAACAATCCAGATTCAAACGAGATTCAGCTCTGCAACAATGAGGCACAACATTGTATCCCAGCGTGTACTAGCCTTTAAGGATGTCGCTTTAAAAATGGTGTCATTCATTTTCTACGTTAAGGTACCTATAAAACGAGTACCTGAAAGCATATGAACTCAAAAACGGAAGCGTTCCGATTTTTTTCTCGAGAATTTCGCTACAGAAAACCATGTTACAGTGGAAGGATTCTGCTGGTTAACGAACTTGACCGTCGAAATTAGACAAAAGGTTTTTGTACCTAATTCCATCAGAATCGGATTATTTTTGAGCCGTGAGGAATGCGAACTGACAAAAATATATATATATATATATATATATATATATATATATATATATATTCTTTTTTATCCTAGTAGGCATGAGGTCATTAAAGCAGTCTTCCCTTTTTTTATACTACTTTATTTATTGGGCCCGACATGTTTCGTGCGTCTTTTCTTCGCACCTCTTCAGGGGCACTTCTACAACAAAATATCATTTTTTTTTTTTAACATCACAGAAACCTTTTTTTATTATATTAAAACTATCAATGTTCCACAAAATGCATTAAAAAAAAATATCATGCTTACTTAAATATTACCCCTACCCTAAATATTGAAATAATTATAACTAAATTACATATTTTTATAAAAAGTGTTAAGTCCTACCTTGCAAGGAAGTCCTCTCGTTCCCAAGTACTCCCTCTGGAGTCCGGCTTATTACTAACCCTGTAAGTCGATTGCCAAAATGGCCAATATATATATATATATAATACATATATATATATATATATATATATATATATATATATATGTGTGTGTGTGTGTGTGTATCCAAATTTGATCTATGGGATCTGAATCATGGTATTATCGTGTCGGCACTTCTAGATTGCTTCGTGAGGTCAACCTCATAAGCGGTTTCCTCCCATTGGAGGGAGGGAGGAACCGCGCTAATAAAATTATAATTGTGAACTTTGTTTGTTATCTTTCACTGCCGGAAGAACAACGCTATGAAGCTTTCGCTTGTCGGAAGTCGCTCATCATTCTATAAGTTAATTTTTTACTTTTTTTGTTCTGTTTTGTTTTATTTTTTTGACGTAATATAAAGTGATTATATCAAACATGCCCTTGGCATTCATGGAGGAAACGGCTCGGCGTTGCAGCTGCCACCTTGGCTGGCGGCCTTTCCAACACCAATTATCCGAATTACGGCATATCAAAGATTATAATCACAATTAGAAGGTGTTGCGATTGCAGCAACTCCGGCCAATTATATTAGGAAAATTAGTTTGTTGACTATAGTTATTAAATTATTACTCAAATTGAACGATATCGAGTATTACATGAATACCTTTAAATATTCATTATGACTGATTAATTATCGTTAATACTAATACGTTTAAATAAAATCGTTTAACATCTGCATCCATTGAT
Organism: Gonocerus acuteangulatus; assembly: GCA_946811695.1. Lineage (NCBI taxonomy): Eukaryota > Metazoa > Arthropoda > Insecta > Hemiptera > Coreidae > Gonocerus > Gonocerus acuteangulatus. The sequence goes on from OX328128.1 coordinate 13,381,780, forward strand.
AACATTTGAGAATATTTAAAAATTAAAAACTTTTTGTAAAATCTTACTCATAATTTTTTATATATTATTTTAGTTTCCTTTATTATTATTTTTATTATCGGGGCGGGTTTCCTGCGTGTACATACAAATGCTGGATATTTAAGAAGTATCGGACGGGTCTCACTGCATCAAGTTGTGCAGAATGAACACTTTTTCTAGTCCGCCTTTCGTGGTGAGGTAATAATACACTTGCATGACTGCACTATGCATGTGTCTAGTCTAATGCATGCCTTGTTGTGTATTTCTTGGCCAATTTCTGACAGGAGCAGGAGAAGGATAACTCTCCTCCAAGCTGAAGCCAGTGCTTGATTGTATACTTCTTAAATATTCCATAATAAATCACAGGATGACATAAAAATATTCATATTATAAATATTCATAATAAATATGAATATCATAAATATTCAAATCCACACCATAATAAATGATAAATACAAATGATGATAAATAAAAATCCACACCACAATAAATGATAAATACAAATGATGATAAATACAAATCCACACCATAATAAATGATAAATACAAATTATGATAAATACAAATCCACACCATAATAAATGATAAATACAAATGATGATAAATACAAATCCACACCACAATAAATGATAAATACAAATGATGATAAATACAAATCCACACCATAATAAATGATAAATACAAATGATGATAAATACAAATCCACACCATAATAAATGATAAATACAAATGATGATAAATAAAAATCCACACCACAATAAATGATAAATACAAATGATGATAAATACAAATCCACACCACAATAAATGATAAATACAAATCCACACCACAATAAATGATAAATACAAATGATGATAAATAAAAATCCACACCACAATAAATGATAAATACAAATGATGATAAATACAAATCCACACCACAATAAATGATAAATACAAATCCACACCACAATAAATGATAAATACAAATGATGATAAATACAAATCCACACCATAATAAATGATAAATACAAATTATGATAAATAAAAATCCACACCATAATAAATGATAAATACAAATGATGATAAATAAAAATCCACACCATAATAAATGATAAATACAAATGATGATAAATAAAAATCCACACCATAATAAATGATAAATACAAATGATGATAAATACAAATCCACACCATAATAAATGATAAATACAAATGATGATAAATAAAAATCCACACCACAATAAATGATAAATACAAATGATGATTTAATAAAAATCCACACCATAATAAATGATAAATACAAATGATGATAAATAAAAATCCACACCACAATAAATGATAAATACAAATGATGATAAATACAAATGATGATAAATAAAAATCCACACCATAATAAATGATAAATACAAATGATGATAAATAAAAATCCACACCATAATAAATGATAAATACAAATGATGATAAATAAAAATCCACACCATAATAAATGATAAATACAAATGATGATAAATAAAAATCCACACCATAATAAATGATAAATACAAATGATGATAAATAAAAATCCACACCATAATAAATGATAAATACAAATGATGATAAATAAAAATCCACACCATAATAAATGATAAATACAAATGATGATAAATACAAATCCACACCATAATGAATGATAAATACAAATGATGATAAATAAAAATCCACACCACAATAAATGATAAATACAAATGATGATAAATACAAATGATGATAAATAAAAATCCACACCATAATAAATGATAAATACAAATGATGATGAATAAAAATCCACACCATAATAAATGATAAATACAAATGATGATAAATAAAAATCCACACCATAATAAATGATAAATACAAATGATGATAAATAAAAATCCACACCATAATAAATGATAAATACAAATTATGATAAATAAAAATCCACACCATAATAAATGATAAATACAAATGATGATAAATACAAATCCACACCATAATAAATGATAAATACAAATGATGATAAATAAAAATTCACACCATAATAAATGATAAATACAAATGATGATAAATACAAATCCACACCATAATAAATAATAAATACAAATGATGATAAATAAAAATCCACACCACAATAAATGATAAATACAAATGATGATAAATAAAAATCCACACCATAATAAATGATAAATACAAATGATGATAAATAAAAATCCACACTATAATAAATGATAAATACAAATGATGATAAATAAAAATCCACACCATAATAAATGATAAATACAAATGATGATAAATACAAATCCACACCATAATAAATGATAAATATCATAAAATATTTGAAATACTTATTAAGGAACATTTTATTTATTTGTTGGTGTTCAGCATTATGACGATGTACACCTTATATTTATAGTTATTACAAACATTATACCTTACTTTACATACATTATACAAACACATACATACACACATACACATACATACATACATGCATATACATACATACACACATACATATATATACATACACATACACAAATACCAGGGCCGCTACATCTCAGAGCCGGGCCCAGGACCAGATCACGGGCCCCCAATTATTAGAGCAGGACCCCCACTTCTCAGAGCCAGTATTCTAGTACTTTGGGCCTTTTTAGCACTTTCCTCCGAAGGAAAGTAGCTATTGAGGTTGGACTCATGACGGAATTTTTGAAAAATTTCTTCAAATCATTATCGATCCTACCTAGTAGACACCGAAAATGACCCCCGTTAAAATTGATATATATCTATCTATCTATCTATCTATCTATCTATCTATCTATATATATATATATATATATATATATATATATATATATATATATATATATATTTAGATGGAACGGCATTTTTCTCCAGCGGTGGTACTCCTCCTCACTTGTTCCCGGAATATTTCGATGGATTCATCTCCATCTTCTTCAGCCAGGTACTTGTTTCTTCCTCGGTGGTAGCCAAGGGAATGACCACCGCTGGAGAAAAATGCCGTTCCATCTAAAAATACTATCCCAGCGACGAAAAATAACATCAAACATATATATATATATATATATATATATATATATATATATATATATATATATAATATATATATAAATTTTAACGGGGGTCATTTTCGGTGTCTACTAGGTAGGATCGATAATGATTTGAAGAAATTTTAAAAAAATTCCGTCATGAGTCCACCGGAAGGGGGGGTTTACCCCGAACCCAAAACACTAATTTGACTATGTCAGTCGTAATATTTGTTATATATCAACGAAACTTGGTATTCGTAGTGTTAATATAGATAGAAAAGTGAGATATAAAAATGAACTAAATCGGTTCATTAGAAGGGGGGGATTACTCCTGACCCACAATACCAATTCGCCACTACCAGCCGTGATTTTTGGTATATTTCGACGAAACTCGGTATTCGTAGTGGTAATCCACAGGTAAATATGTTTTGTAAAAATAAACTAAATCGGTTCATTAGGAGGGGGGGGGGGTTACTCCGGACCCACGATACCAATTCGCCACTACCAGCCGTGATTTTTGGTATATTTCGACGAAACTCGGTATTCGTTGTGGTAATCCACAGGTAAATATGTGTTGTACAAATAAACTAAATCGGTTCATTAGAAGGGGGGGTTTACTCTGGACCCAAATTCCTAATATACTCATACCGGTCGTAATTTATGTTGTATTCTAACGAAACACGGTATACGTCGTGGGTAACTCATGAGAAAGAAGTGTTGTAAAAATGAGCTGAATCGGTCAATCGGAAAGCGGGGGTTTAATTTGTAATATATTTCAATAGAAAAGCCCGCCAGACGTAGGTTCACAAAGCCGCCGCAAGGAGCGCTTTCTACCACTAGAGTGACTGTATCCTGTTTCTGCGTTAGATCAAAATACGATAATATGAGGTTTTTTGTATTTATTACGTAGTGTAATAGGTACCATGTGTAAACATAACTCTGGAAGCAAATTAATAATTGATCAGTCACTCATTAAAAATTTAAAAGAGAACTATTCATGTTTTTATTTTATTTATGTAGGATATTTTAAGCAAATTGTTCTGGAAAGCAGTCTACACTACCCAAATTCTGAGGAAAGTGCTTAGTTATGCAGCTCCTGCGGGACGGACTTTTTTAGTTAATTTTCATCTTGAGTTTTGTGCGAAAAGAGAATAAAAGCCGACAATCGGTGCACCAAAGGTCACTTTCGGTACTTGTAGTTTTATTACGAATCCTAATGAAATATACTATTCTGGGACTGCACTTGTTTTGTCGTCGATATTAGATTTGGAACATCTGTGTTGTTGGCAAAGATCATGTATGAGTAAAGAAGGATGATGAACAATGATTTTCTGTTATCTGTTATCTGTATATTGGCAAAGATCATGTATGAGTAATGAAGGATGATGAACAATGATTTTCTGTTATCTGTTATCTGTATATTGGCAAAGATCATGTATGAGTAAAGAAGGATGATGAACAATGATTTTCTGTTATCTGTTATCTGTATATTGGCAAAGATCATGTATGAGTAAAGAAGGATGATGAACAATGATTTTCTGTTATCTGTTATCTGTATATTGGCAAAGATCATGTATGAGTAATGAAGGATGATGAACAATGATTTTCTGTTATCTGTTATCTGTATATTGGCAAAGATCATGTATGAGTAAAGAAGGATGATGAAAAATGATTTTCTGTTATCTGTTATCTCTATATTTACTGTATGTGTTTTTTTTTCACACATACACACGTTAACACGATACAGGCCAGAGTTTTTGTTTTTTCGCCATGAAACTTGGAATGTAGTATTCTTCTATCAAACGATTGAACGAGTTCGTTAACCAACAAGCCGGGTCCATGTGGAGGGGGGGTTTACTCCTTTACTTATTTGCCAATACCAGCCATAATATTTGTTATATTTTAACGAAACTCGGTATTCGTTGTGGTCAATTGAAGAGAAAAATTTGTTATGAAAATAAACTAAATCGGTTGACTGGAAGGGAGGGTTTACTCCGGATAGATATTACTAATTTCCTTATACCGGTCGTAAGTTCTGTTGTATTGTAACGAAACTCTTTATACGTCCTGGGTATCTAATAAGAAAGAAGTGATATGAAAATTAACTAAATCGGTCTATTCAAAGGAGGGGGTGTGTTACTTTGTACTATGTTTGAATTGAATTCTTCCGCCAAACGAAGGTTCGCGAAACTCATCAAGATCAATAGATCAAAATGTGAAGCTTTGTGTATTTATTACGTAGTGTAGTACCCCGCATACAAGAAACTCTGAAAGGAAATTAATTAGAAAATTAATAATTGAAACAGCTGCTCATAAAAAATGCAAAATAAAACAGAACAATTTATATTTTTATTTTATTTATCTATATAGGTTATTTTAAGCAAATTATTCAGGAATGCACTCGGCACTACACAATTCCAAGGAAAGTGCTGAGTTATGCAGCTCCTGTGTGACGGACTTAAATTTAGATTATTGTTAGATTCTATTCTACTAGAATTACATTAGATATGAGATTTACACTATGTTAGATACATTTTAGGTTAGGTATATTAATTTTACATAGAAATTAAATAACAATAACAATATGATTAAATAACAATATGATGCCTCTCACTAACAGATATTGTATAACAAAATCATAATGAATCTATATACAACTGTATTTACAGTGTAAATATTTTGTCTAAAACAAAAATGTAATATATGCAAAAAATGCATGTAGGGTTACTATAGGGAGGAAACAGAAGGGAAAAAATCACAGACTGAGCATTTCTGATATGTCTTTAAGCATATAATTTGTACCTAAAATATCAAGCAAATTGATAGGAATAAGAAACTGTTGCACTTCAGATGAAAATCAATCAGAAAGTAATTTGCTAACAGGTTAATTGAAATCAGGAATTACCCTGGTAATATGCGACTTTCACTTTCTCCCATTCGCCCAACCAAATCGAAGAATCAATGATTTATCTGGGAAGAAAGTGATGGAATCACGTATGCTTGTGGTTCCATCACGTAAGTGTCATTACGCGCTAATTACGCTGAAATAAACGCACATAGTTCACATATCTGCATTTACATAACCTCTACCTACTTTATTGAAACCAATACGACGCAATCTCCTTCTTTTTTTGTTGCGTGTGCGCTGTGGAAACGCACAAACCTGTAATCTAATTGAATGGCCGCCATTCCTGATAAAATCGGAAAACATCGAATTTTTTGGGTACTCAAGGCAGCCAGGGTTTTCTACTTCTTACAATATTTCCAACTAATATTTATAAATTAAGGTTATGTTTGAAAATGAAGAATTACTTTTATGTAGACCTAGCTGTTACCCGGCGTGCCATGCTACACCTACTTTCTGCATCTAGAGAAGCAAAAATTAATTAGAAAACAAATAACAACCGTGACCTCCGAACTGTGAGCCCTAGACGATATTAATCTAGCCCCGGATCAAGACCAACCTGTGTGTCCAGTTTGGTCAAAATCGGTCAAACGGTGTGGATTTGTATAAGGAACAATCATAGAGACAGGTAGCCGTTTTTGACTTTGCCTATGACACTCCCCGAATCAAGATCTACCTATGTGCTAAGTTTAGTAAAAATCGGTAAAACGGTGTGGATTTTTTAAGGAACAAACAGATAAACACACGCGTGTTTTTCTTTGTATACAGATAGGGTTATCTGGGGACAGAGATGGGACCAGAGTATATCCAAATACAAAACGACAATACCACTCATACTAACGAACGCATTTCTGGTCTGGTTTGGTAACACACATTACCAGCAATCCAGGGTTTCTAAAACAGTCAGATGTTCCCTGATTCCTATGGAATACCCAGATTCACATAGAATACCAGATCCATTGTTCTCAGACATACAAATGCTAGTGAGAAGATGCCATCAAACTCTTCCAGTTTCCGAGAGTGTGTGTGAGAGAGAGAGAGAGAGAGAGAGAGAGAGAGAGAGAGAGAGAGAGAGAGAGAGAGAGAGAGTTATTGGGGATAGGAGGGTATGGATTAATATAGGAGATGAACTTTAGCGGAAGCTGTAGGACAGTAAATACCAATCTAGGTACGGGGAAGGAAGGCAGGGCACACAGACCTAGAAGACACAAACACAACCCATGTTCTAATGAAGGACAATCCCAGGGGAGGGACCACAGCTCTTCGTTAGGATAATCTCTAGGTCTCTCTCTCTCTCTCACTCTCTCTCTCTCTCTCTCTCTCTCTCTCTCTCTCTCTCTCTCTCTCTCTCTCAAACACACACACAATGCCATGATCTATTGCTTCTAATAACTAACTACTATCTCTCTCTCTCCCCACAAAAGTACGTCCCGCAGGAAACCCTAAGTTCTGCAATATCCTCAGCGAGGGAATGCCTACTAATAAATATAGCCAGATTGCCAAAGAAATGCTTTAACAGACTATTATTACTAGATAAAGCCCTTACAACTGGGGGGTCTATTTCGGAAAAGGGGTGCCAGCGATTTTATGAATAACTGTACTTATTTTAACTAAATAAAATAAATTTTACTATATAAAATATTTAAGCCTCATAAAATATGTTGCGGTAACCTCGTAATATGTTCAATGGCTATTCGGAGAGGTATACGGGGAGACAAGGGAGTGTTCAATGGCTATTCGGAGAGGTATACAGGGAGACAAGGGAGTGTTCAATGGCTATTCGGAGAGGTATACAGGGAGACAAGGGAGTGTTCAATGGCTATTCGGAGAGGTATAGAGGGAGACAAGGGAGTGTTCAATGGCTATTCGGAGAGGTATACAAGGAGACAAGGGAGTGTTCAATGGCTATTCGGAGAGTTATACAGGGAGACAAGGGAGTGTTCAATGGCTATTCGGAGAGGTATACAGGGAGACAAGGGAGTGTTCAATGGCTATTCGGAGAGGTATACAGGGAGGCAAGGGAGTGTTCAATGGCTATTTGGAGAGGTATACAGGGAGACAAGGGAGTGTTCAATGGCTATTTGGAGAGGTATACAGGGAGACAAGGGAGTGTTCAATGGCTATTCGGAGAGGTATACAGGGAGACAAGGGAGTGTTCAATGGCTATTCGGAGAGGTATACAGGGAGACAAGGGAGTGTTCAATGGCTATTCGGAGAGGTATACAGGGAGACAAGGAATTGTTGCCTCTACGCCGTCCCATTTAGAACTCCTCAATGGCTATTCGGAGAGGTATACAGGGAGACAAGGGAGTGTTTCCTCTACGCCGTCCCATTTAGAACTCCTCAATGGCTATTCGGAGAGGTATACAGGGAGACAAGGGAGTGTTTCCTCTACGCCGTCCCATTTAGAACTCCTCAATGGCTATTCGGAGAGGTATACAGGGAGAAAAGGGAGTGTTTCCTCTACGCCGTCCCATTTAGAACTCCTCAATAGCTATTCGGAGAGGTATACAGGGAGATAAGGGAGTGTTTCGTCTACGCCGTCCCATTTAGAACACCTCAATGGCTATTCGGAGAGGTATACAGGGAGACAAGGAGGTGTTTCGTCTACGCCGTCCCATTAAGAACTCCTGAAATGTTGATTTCCTGTATTAAAGCGGCAGTTAGGACATTATGGCCATTATGTAGTGAATCATTCCAAAAACTTGGTAGACGTGACAACAGGTGCTCACACCCAGAGGGTTGAATCTCTTTGGGCTTGGATCAAACACAGAAACAAGATAGAATGCGGGACTTGGAGGAGCATGCTGGATTCATATCTATGCGGATTTATATGGTGGAGGAGGTACAGTAAGGAGTGATTGTTGAAGAAGATTTTACAGAACATCGTCGATTTACGTTCAGAGGTTTAATTTGTTTTTAGCGCGGTTCCTCCCTCCCCCATAGGGAGGAACCCCGCTTATAAGGTTGATCTCAATCCAGAAGTGCCGACTAGAAAATGTTGCGTTCATATATATATATATATATATATATATATATATATATATATATATATATATTTATATATTTGTCTGTTCGCTCTCTAGGTCGAAGACGAATGGTCCGATTTTGATGAAATTTGGTACAAAAATCTTTCGTATAATTTGAAAGGTCAAGTTCGTTAACCAGCAGAATCCGTCCACTGGAAGATGGCGTTTGGGGCTAAATTCGCGCAAAAAAATCGTAATGTTTACGTTTTTGAGTCCATAAGCTTGTAAGTACTCGTTTTATAGGCTTCTTGGGCTAGGAAAACGAATGAATTTCAAGGCGATAGCTTTAACCGTTTTCGAGAAAATTGAAAAAATAGTTTTTGAATACTATTTTTGGTTTGGGTAGTTAGAATCATGGGATTCAGTTGAAACATTTTCTGCATGTTCTAATATGTTGAAACATTTTCTAACTAATATGTTGAAAATTTTGTTACGTTTGGAGTTAAGGAAGGGTTAGAATAAAATATTTTATTAACAGACATGAAAAGTTTTGGGAACTTCGTATATTTTCCTTAATATCTCGAAAAAGGTTGAGAATCTTGGTAAACAAACGAATACCATTAGAAAGCTTACTAAATGCTCTACAAAAAAGGTTCTGATGAAAATTTTGATTAGGCGATGTCAATCGGAGAAATAAGTGCTTAAAACATTAAAGTAATTGATTTTGCTTATTCGAACTGTTCTTTTTGTCTGTTTTTATTCCTTGTTATTTTTTAATTGCTTATAGTTGGATAATGTATTTTACAATAAAACAGATTAGGCACAATAAGAAAAACAATTCATTGTTAGAAATATAGCTTGCCAAGAGAAAAAGATTCGATGACGTCTTTTGAATATTTTCAATTGCCTTTATGCTGTTGGTTTTTTTATTTTATTTTTTAATTGATTTTATCTGTAGAATTATTACTATAGTAAAAGAACACAGGAATGTGTGAACATTTTTGATATTTTCCAATTCATTGAAACGTATGAAATGAAGTATCGGTAGAAGAGGATTCTAGGGTCTTGCGGACCTGACCCCAGGTATAGCCATAAAACCCTTTGAACAAAGGCCGAGGAAAATACTATCTGTTTCTATTCTATGCTTTTCAAATGAGAATAGAGATATGAACAGGAACCGGGGTCTCTCGTGGTCTAATGGCTAGCGCCTTGGATTCATAAGCGGGAGATGGTGGGTTCGATTCCCAACCTCCGGCAGGAATTTTATCATCCCACGGCTCGCTGGTGAAATTCCTCGCTACACCCTGGATGTCGGCGCTAATGACCTACATGTAGATGAGCCGTGAAAAAAAAAAAAAAAAAAAAAAAAAAAAAAAAAAAAAAAAAAAAAAAAAAAAAAAAAAAAAAATGAACTGGAACCGCGCTAAGATGACGCAGTTCCTGCGAGTCGGACTTTTATTTCTTCCGGACTGGACAATAGATTCCCACAGTTTGGTCAATAAAAAATGAATCATTTTTAATTTCTTTACACAAGGTATTTGAATGTAGCAAAACTACATTTCACATTTTTTTTTGACAAAAGGGAGCCGATCTTTTTATTTATCCCTCAATAAACATTCACTTCATTTGCATGGATTTAATGCATACTAAATGTAGCGAGCGGAAACGCATAGCACGTATGCGCTTAAGCGACAGGTGACGACGGGTGAGGATGCCCTTAAAATTAACAATATTTTTGAATAAATAGTTTATGAACATTTGAAATGAGAGTTCTGTTTCCCAATGTTACATATCTGTTCGTGTTTACAAATACGCTGTTGACGCCTAGTTTTATAACCTTCCTAACAGTGAACTTTAGTGCTTAATAACTTCTTTCCTAGTTAAATGCGAAGGTTTTTTTTAACGTATTCGTGTTTAGTGCATCAAAATACATTGTTGTAAAAAGTGTTAAAGAAATCGGTTTTGAGGGCGTGAAGCTTCACTATAACCGAAATTTTGATGTTAAGAAAGACCAAATAGAACGCCAATTTAACTTCAAATCTTTTTAAGACTTAAGAAACGCTATACTAGAATTGTTCAAGTGACCAAATCAAGCAAGAGAAAAAATGTATACAAAATAAATTACTTCAGTGCTATGAACAGACCAATGCGAAAACACTTTGAGTAGGTAATATTTGTCAAAATGTGTCAAGAGTTAAATAAAGGTCAATAAAAAATACTCGAAGAGAGAAATCTTAGGAGAAAAATCATTTTTAAGATCTTGAAGAAACAAAATATCGCACTAGTATTTCTAAAGTGACACAACTCAACTGAAAATGTGTCACTCTTGCCTGTGTAGGGGGAATAGCATTAAGAAAAAAAGGGACACTACTGCCCTCTGGTGTACAAGTTCTGAATCTAGGTGCATTCGGTTTTGATGGTTGATAAAGATATATTTACCATGTCTTTCATAGTCATAACTATGAATATGTGAATAAAACCGATTTTTGACTTGTGCCACTTTAGAAATACTAGTGCGATATATCAAGCGCAGTATAAATAGCTTAGGGTAACACTGCAAGGGCTCATCTTAGGAAAGGCAAAATTCGACAAGAAAAAGTATGAAGGAGCTAATGAAATAAGTCAAACAAAATAATGAGCGTAGATGGAGATAGTTAGCCGTTGCAGAGATACGAAGACAAGGTATAGTTGGGATTCGGCCAGAAGAAAAACGCCAGACTTTCAGGAAGAAATCTGTATTGGACGTTTCGACTGCACAATGGCAGCCTTCTTCAGGTAAAAAATATATACAACTTATAAGTAAAGAAAATATATATGTACAACTAGTAAGTAAAAGACAGGCAGAAATGAGCGGAGTAAATATATATATATATATCAATACAATAAATTTTAACCAATCTTATTTTTAAAACAATGAAAATACGGTAGTTGGAAAGTAAACAGCATGTAGAAAGTGTTAGTAAAACAGTACAAAAAAAATTAAACAGTAAAAACAACGAACATTTTTTGTGTAGTGAACAACAAAATCTATTTTATAGGTGAATACAATTTTTAACAATTAATATATAGATACATACCACTAGAGTATGCCTAGGGGGGAGGGAGGAAGACCTCGAGGACAACATAGGTAACCATGGTTGGAAGTATGAGGGACAGCAACTACACAGGGGGTCTTTATAGTTATGAAAGGGGGTGGGGACTTAAACCCCAATAACATTAATTACAAAACCGAAAAACAAAACATCTCCCCTGCTTACTCCTCCGTCTTCCATAAATTGTCCTGACCTCCTTTTTTATCTTTGTTCCCAGGCTCCAGACAATTTTTCTACTTGTGTGTCCCAAAACTCTTAACACCTTTTACAACCCCCTTTACAACCCGCTTTTACAACCCAGCAATTGTACCTCTTTCATCTGCACCGACTTACCGCCTCATCCCCACCCCCTTTCATAACTATAAAGACCCCCTGTGTAGTTGCTGTCCCTCATACTTCCAACCATGGTTACCTAAGTTGTCCTCGAGGTCTTCCTCCCTCCCCCCTAGGCATTATCTAGTGGTATGTATCTATATATTATTTGTTACAAATTGTATTCACTTATAAAATAGATTTTGTTGTTCACTACATAAAAAATGTTCGTTGTTTTTACTGTTTAATTTTTTTTGTACTCTTTTACTAACACTTTCTACATGCTATTTACTTTCCAACTACCGTATTTTCATTGTTTTAAAAATAAGATTGGTTAAAATTTATTGTATTGATATATATACTCCGTTCATTTCTGCCTGTCTTTTACTTACTAGTTGTACATATATATTTTCTTTACTTATAAGTTGTATATATTTTTTAGCTGAAGAAGGCTGCCATTGTGCAGTCGAAACGTCCAAATACAGATTTCTTTTTGAAAGTCTGACGTTTTTCTCCTAGCCGAATCCCAACTATACCTGTCTTCGAAAATAATGAGCGATAGATAATAGGGTAAGGAAAGATGCTTGAGGGAAATAAAATTCGGCGATAGGAAAATTGTGACAAAAATAATGAACTTCAAGATAAATACCAATCTAAAATACAGCAAGCAAAATTTAGCAGAATTATGAGAAATAGAAAATATGGTAGTAAGGCAAGATACTAGGAAGAAATAAACCACAATAAAATACCCCAAGACAGGATTAAACGTCAATCTAATGTGCAATAAGGAAGAATAGCGAAAAAGGAAATGTCCGACTCGCAGGAACTGCAGCATCTTAGCGCGGTTCCGTTCATGTCCCTAGTGCCATTTGATAAGCTTAGAAAAGAAATAAACTTATTTTTTTTTTATATATATCTCGTGAAAATTGTCAAAATCCTCACGAACATCTCGAATAAAAGTGATATTAAGGCGTCAGGGACACCGACAGTAGCTAACTTTTACACAGAAGCGGAAATTACAGAATCTGGCTCTCATTCTAAAGCAAAGCTCTATAAATCAATACAAAATATGCCTAATAAAGCCTTTCTAGAGGATACAGAAGCATGGGCGTATATGAGGGGGGGGGCTGAGGGGGCTGCAGCCCCTCCCGAAATTTTGAATTGATGATAAAAACTTCTCGTAAAACCCTTAAAAATAAATTAAATAAGATCACTTAGTTCATAAAACATATTTTATTTTACGTGTAATAGCGTTTTAGTTGCCTAAAACTATTCTAAGCTCTACATATTTAGTATTCCATACCCTGGAAATGGTCTCAGCCCCCCCCCCCCGAAATTGTTTTTATATACGCCCATGTACAGAAGGATCAAGAAGAAGTACACAAGATTGAGAAGAATACCCTGCCTAATATAGCCTATATAGAACAATATGCCGAATAAAACCTATCTAGTTAATACACAAGGACAAAGTCTTGACGAATAACAAGTCAAGAAAAAAAACTTTATTTAACAAAATAAAACAAAGTTTAGTTGCCCAACTAAAATAGAATAATATACCTAATTAAGTCTATGGAGTAGACACAAATGGACCAAAAACAAGTCTTGTGGAATATTGTTTTTTTTTTTTTCTAATTAAATACTTTTTATCAATATTTAGTATATAACATTTGTTGAAAACTATTGATTGCTAATTGATGAATCGGTTTACAACTAAGTAGTCTTTATGAATATTTAGTATATAACCTATGTTTGGATCTGTGTTTTTGGGGTGCTCTCCGCCTAGGCTTTGTATTTGTGTCGGCATATACCTGGGGTATATTTACAGCTCTTGAGAATTAACTCTTAGCAGGTAAATTTCCTGCGGCCCCTTGTTTCTACGGGCATTGAACCCCATATTCGCTCATAGTATCTAACCGTTGTGAAGTTTATTTTTTGGATTTAGGACTTAATATACATATGTAGACTAAATCATAGCAAGAAGTAATCCTCCGTCGTCGGTTCTTAACTATGTAGACTATGTTATCCAATCTTAGATACATCGTATTTAAAATCCACAGCAAAAACACGACATTTCATCAGAATCACCTGCTGAATAAAACTTATATAGAAAAATATGCAAAATAAAGCCTATCTAGTGGATAAAAATAGAGGAAAAAAGCCGTTCGTGGTGGTAGAAAATCTTAAAAGTATTTCGCTCAGAAATCTCCGAAATATTATCACTAATTTTACGTATCCTGTTTTATAGCCAAATAGATTTATATTCGATAATCAATAAGAAAAACCTACTAACAATAAAAAACTATGGGTAACAGATGAAAATAGGGAATACCAAGAATAATTCTAAAGAACGAAATCAACACCAGTACTGTAATCTAGATATTCATACGGCATCTTCGAATTCTAACAAACAAAATATTGATTCTAATTATACGTATCCTGTTTTATTGACAAATACATTTGACTACTATAAGCAATTAAAAACACTAGGGAATATGCCAAAGAACTCGGAATAGGAGCCTCGACAGTTTCAAGACATTTGAAGGAAATCGACAAATCCAAAACTGACATTTCATACGGTACAGCCTGATATATTTTTAACAATGAATTGCTTTTCTTATTTTAATTAATCTGTTTTATTGACAAATACATTATCCTACTATAACCAATGAAAAAACAACAAGGAATAAAAACAAACAAGAAGAACCGTTCAATAAACGAAATCAATTACTTCAAAGTTTAAGCACTTATTTCTCCGATTGACATAGCCTAATCAAAAATTGTTTCAGAATCTTTTTTGTAGAACATTTAGTAAGCTTTCGCATGGTAACCCTCCGTTTAACAATATTCCTAACCGTCTTCGAGATATCAGGGAATGCATACGAAGTTCCCAAAACATTTCATGTCTGTTAATAAAATATGTTATTCTAATCCTTCCTTAGCTCCAAACGTAACCGAAATTTTAACATATTAGTGTTGATTAAATTCAAACATGCAGAAAATGTTTCAACTGAATCCCATAATTTTAAGTATCAAAATCAAAGACAAAAAGAACAGTTCGAATAAGCGAAATCAATTACTTTAAAGTTTTAAGCACTTATTTCTCCGATTGACATCGCCTAATCAAAACCTATATTAGAACCTTTTTTGTAGAGCATTTAGTAAGCTTTCCAATGGTATTCTTCCGTTTCCCAAGATTCTTAACCTTTTTCGAGATATTAGGGAAAGTATACAAAGTTACCAAAACGTTTTTATGTCTGTTAATAAAATATTTTATTCTAACCCTTCCTTAACTCCAAACGCAACCAAAATTTCAACATATTAGTTTTAATGAAAGCAGAAGATGCAGTAAATGTTTCAACTGAATCCCATGATTCTAAGTACCCAAACCAAAAACGGCATTCAAAAATTATTTTTTCAGTTTTCTCGAAAACGGTTAAAGCTATCGCCTTGAAAATGGTTTCATTCGTTTTCCTAGCCCAAGAAGCCTATAAAAAGAGTACTTACAAGCTTATGAACTCAAAAACGTAAGCGTTACGATTTTTTCTGCGCGAATTTCGCCCCAAACTCCATCTTACAGTGGGCGGATTTTGCTGGTTAACGACCTTGACCTTTCATATTGGACGACTGATTTTTGTACCAAATTTCATCAAAATCGGACCATTCGTCTTCGAGCTAGAGAGCGAACAGACAAATATATATATATATATATATATATATATATATATATATATATATATAAATATATACATATATATATATATATATATATATATACACATACAAATTTGAACCACCGTTATTTTCGGTCTCTAGGGGTTCTGAAACGCGAAATTTTCATGTCGGCACTTCCGGATTGTTTCATTGTATCAACCTTATAAGCGGGGTTCCTCCCTATGGGGGAGGGAGGAACCGCGCTAAAAATGCATAAAGAAAAAAAAATCAAGGCAACCTAAGAGCCCAATAAAGGCGAATAAAAAATACAATAAGAGAATATGCTTGGGAGAGGTAAGAATAAGAAAATTGTAGCCAAAATAAGATACATTGTTAGCACAATAAAGGTCAATGGAATGTAAGATATGAAAGAATTGTGGGAAAGGTAGCATGCGTCAAGAGGATAATTAATTGTAAAAAAAAAAAAAAAAAAAAAAAAAAAAAAAAAAAAAAAAAAAAAAAAAAAAAAATGCGAATGCGGTTTATTTTATTTACTTTGAGTACGTTTTTTGAAATTTGTTTACTCCAAAACATATTATAAAACGAAGCTATGACCTATAGAAAGTATTAGAAAGAAATAAATAAAAAAAAAGGATTCGATAATATCATAAAAGAAGGTGCCGAGAGAAGAACCTTACGACACCCCTGCGAATTCTTCCTCCTCCAAATAGCCCCTCTTTCAATAACATTTCCTTCAACGAGTATGGCCGACTGGATTATGGTATATTTCGGTATATCACATTATCATCCTTACCTTCTCCTTGGGGTACTACAAGGTGCCGTTCAAACTACCTATAACAACCTACTCAATATGCCTTTAACAAAATATAATATCTGGCAATTCGAAGAAAGTATCTTCATATTCTTGAATATGCTTTCTAGTATTTTATTTCCTTGTCTCCTACCAAGAAGAAGAAAAAAAAAAAAACGGTTATGAGACAATTCGGAAGTTCTTGCGGGAAAATGTGACGTTTCATATCCCACGTGTTTCTATTTATGCTTATAATATCCATCAGTTTCTTTATAGAAGCCTTAAAGGTTCCTAAAACCTTTTCTAGCCAATGTCGGGTTTCATATCCCACGTGTTTCTATTTATGCTTATAATATCCATCAGTTTCTTTATAGAAGCCTTAAAGGTTCCTAAAACCGTTTCTAGCCAATGTCGGGTTTCATATCCCACGTGTTTCTATTTATGCTTATAATATCCATCAGTTTCTTTATAGAAGCCTTAAAGGTTCCTAAAACCTTTTCTAGCCAATGTCGGGTTTCATATCCCACGTGTTTCTATTTATGCTTATAATATCCATCAGTTTCTTTATAGAAGCCTTAAAGGTTCCTAAAACCGTTTCTAGCCAATGTCGGGTTTCATATCCCACGTGTTTCTATTTATGCTTATAATATCCATCAGTTTCTTTATAGAAGCCTTAAAGGTTCCTAAAACCGTTTCTAGCCAATGTCGGGTTTCATATCCCACGTGTTTCTATTTATGCTTATAATATCCATCAGTTTCTTTATAGAAGCCTTAAAGGTTCCTAAAACCTTTTCTAGCCAATGTCGGGTTTCATATCCCACGTGTTTCTATTTATGCTTATAATATCCATCAGTTTCTTTATAGAAGCCTTAAAGGTTCCTAAAACCGTTTCTAGCCAATGTCGGGTTTCATATCCCACGTGTTTCTATTTATGCTTATAATATCCATCAGTTTCTTTATAGAAGCCTTAAAGGTTCCTAAAACCTTTTCTAGCCAATGTCGGGTTTCATATCCCACGTGTTTCTATTTATGCTTATAATATCCATCAGTTTCTTTATAGAAGCCTTAAAGGTTCCTAAAACCGTTTCTAGCCAATGTCGGGTTTCATATCCCACGTGTTTCTATTTATGCTTATAATATCCATCAGTTTCTTTATAGAAGCCTTAAAGGTTCCTAAAACCTTTTCTAGCCAATGTCGGGTTTCATATCCCACGTGTTTCTATTTATGCTTATAATATCCATCAGTTTCTTTATAGAAGCCTTAAAGGTTCCTAAAACCTTTTCTAGCCAATGTCGGGTTTCATATCCCACGTGTTTCTATTTATGCTTATAATATCCATCAGTTTCTTTATAGAAGCCTTAAAGGTTCCTAAAACCGTTTCTAGCCAATGTCGGGTTTCATTTCAAAGGAATTAACGTTAATTTTAAGTGAACCTACTGACAGACTTACGACACAGTTCCAAAAATTAAACGTCCTACTCGCAGTAACTAAAATAAAATGCAAAAGAAACTATGAAACTATAATGGAATTTGTATGAGTACAGAAACTAAAACAACCCGAGATAGATAGATAGAGAGAGAGAGGGGGAGAGAGAGAGAAAAAGAGAGAGAGAGAGAGAGAGAGAGAGAGAGAGAGAGAGAGAGAGAGAGAGAGAGAGAGAGAGAGAGAGAGAGAGTGAGAGAGAGAGAAGGTGCTTTATTCCTTATTTGTCAATCAGAATCTAAAAAAAGTTGCTCTGAACATAAACAAGACTGGAATCCGTACAAGCGTTCTAGAAACAACATTCTAAGCATAAACGATTTCCTTTGATTCCGAAACAGATCTAGAATCCAAAGAATGTCAGCCAGACAGTGTGACCAGACACAACAATGAATGCTTCAAGGACATTGTAATTTTGATGTAAAGAGAAACTCACTTGCAATGAATCCTTACCCCCACCCCACCTAAAAAAATCTAACGTTGAAAACAGAGGCCAAGTTCCAGGCCCCTCCAAAAAAACAGTTTGCCGAAGAAAGTTATAGAATTGGTCCAAGTTTTAGGCTCTTAATATCTTGTCAAGAACCTAGTAATACCCAACATATTTGTACAATTCCAACTCAACCAGTTTTCGTTAAATCTTGGCCACTATAACAATTGAATTTAAAATCTGGAATTTAAAGATTCAGGCCTTAAGGGCAATGATTAATGATTATTATAAACAATTTGATGACTGCAAACTTTCGGCTTTGTATGAACTTGGGGGGAATCGAAACCGCCACCTCCCTTGTATTAATCACAGGCCTTAGCCACTACACCACGTGGAGACCCCATTTTTAGCACTTTCCTCCGAAGGAAAGTAGCTATTGAGGTTGGACTCAAGACGGAATTTTTGAAAAATTTCTTCAAATCTTTATCGATCCTACCTAGTAGACACCGAAAATGACCCACGTTAAAATTTATATATATATATATATATATATATATATATATATATATATATATATATATATATATATATATATATGTGTGTGTCTGTTAACACGATAGCGGCCAGAGTTTTTGTTTTTTCGTCACGAAACTTGGTATATAGCATTCAATTAGCAAACTATTGAACGAGTTCGTTAACCACCAAAGTCGGTCCACCGGAAGGGGGGGTTTACCCCGAACCCAAAACACTAATTTGACTATGTCAGCCGTAATATTTGTTATATTTCAACGAAACTTGGTATTCGTAGTGGTAATACAGAGAGAAAAGTGAGATATAAAAATGAACTAAATCGGTTCATTAAAAGGGGGGGTTTACTCCAGGCCCACAATACCAATTCGCCACTACCAGCCGTGATTTTTGGTATATTTCGACGAAACTCAGTATTCGTAGTGGTAATCTAAAGGTAAATATGTGTTGTAAAACTAAACTAAATCGATTCATTAGGAGGGGGGGTTTACTCCGGACCCACAATACCAATTCGCCACTACCAGCCGTGATTTTTGGTATATTTCGACGAAACTCGGTATTCGTAGTGGTAATATACAGGTAAATATGTGTTGTCAAAATAAATTAAATCGGTTCATTAGAAGGGGGGGTTTACTCCGGACCCAAATTCCTAATATACTCATACCGGTCGTAATTTCTGCTGTATTGTAGCGAAACGCGGTATACGTCGTGGGTATCTCATGAGATAGAAGTGTTATAAAAATGAGCTGAATCGGTCAATCGGGAAGCGGGGGTTTAATTTGTAATATATTTCAATAGAAAAGCCCGTCAGACGTAGGTTCACAAAGCCGCCGCAAGGAGCGCTTTCTACCACTAGAGTGACTGTATCCTGTTCCTCCGTTAGATCAAAATACGATAATGTGAGGTTTTTTGTATTTATTACGTAGTGTAATAGGTACCATGTGTAAACATAACTCTGGAAGCAAATTAATAATTGATCAGTTACTCATTACAAATTTAAAAGAGAACTATTCATGTTTTTATTTTATTTATGTAGGATATTTTAAGCAAATTGTTCTGGAAAGCAGTCTAAACTACCCAAATTCTGAGGAAAGTGCTTAGTTATGCAGCTCCTGCGTGAATGTAAATGAATGTTGTTTCACATAGGACTTAACACATGTTACAGAAATGTGTTGCTAAATATGAAATGATTCATACCAAAGAGACAAGGGCCAGTGCTAATGGCCCTGGTAGTCAATCCGCTGCTACAAAAAGAAATAAAGGAAAAAAAAATGTAACGGGAAATATATCAAATGACTTTACACGTCAAGTCAAACGTTCGCTCTTCCACATTTTTTCCCCCGGTGTCAGACACTCAATCAAAATCCCTAATTCGATAAATTCAAAACGGAGCTTATGCATTCGTCAGTGAGACCTATCAACAAGGTAAATCGTCAACAGGAAATCAAATATAGAAAACTAACGATCCGCTAAACGACTTTATAAGGAAAATTGACTAAGAATGATTTCAGTCGCGTTGGCGATTTGTACCAATTTGAATCAACAAAAAAAAAAAAAAAAATTACAAAGGGGTGACGAGGCAATATTCCTTAAATGAACGAGGGTTAGTTAGACCAATGGGAGGGGGATATAACCAAATTGTGGTGGAGGGGGGTGGGACTTGATGAACCCAATAACCAGCAGTATAATTGATTGGGCTGGGTCAATCCACCAGAGATCTTGTCAATCACACAGGATCAGCACCATATCTTGTTTCAATCTCAATTTTCATCTCGAAGTGTGATTAATCACTGCAAGACATCACATTTAGCTGTGAATAACATATATGTTATTATGGAATATTTATTATAGTCCACCAGATAGAGATGAGCTAGAAAATATTTTTGCTGATGTGATGTGTAAGAGGTTATTGGCGGTTTTACTTATTTAAGCTAACCGAAGTTGTGTCAGCTGATTAGAGATTTTTTCGGCCGAAGGGAGGCGTAGCTTATGATAAATATTTAAGCTAACGTGAGGTATGCCGTAAAATGCGCTCACATTCGTACAGTGTGATGAAAAAGGTACGAAACCTATACTCCTAAGATATTATCATTTAACTGATACCAAAGGGCCCAACTATGCCCAAAGAGAGCAAACAGAGAAATATATATCCACTATATATGCCTGTGCCCACCTCGATGCGCGGGCATAGAAGATATTGATATTTATTTATTAAGAGTTTCGCAACTTTTGGCGACTTGCTCTTTAACATATTACAAAAAACTTTTTGCACATTGTTTATATAACAAGTCAGTACATTTTATGAGTATAGCAAGTACATGAGCTAATTAATAATTACAATAACATTTTTTATATAACATATTTCACAATAACATATATAATAGATATTAAATAGAGTGTGAAGAGAAAAAAAAAAGTGGGGGGGGGTAGAAGAGGTAAGATTATATTGGAGATAGGGGTTTATTTTTAAATGTAGGTTAATTAACTTAATTCGCTTCCCGTTCGGGCTGTCTCCCAGGGAAGTGTGGACTCCTCAGAGGAGGAAGGCTATTACAAGCAAAATTTGCCAATCAGTAATTTAAAAAAAAAAAAAAAAAAAAAAAAAAAAAAAATGTTTTAAAAATGTGAATAATTTTAGTATGCTATTTCGTTCATTATTTTAAATTAACTTTAGGAGGTAAATTGGAGAGATAGGGCTAGATTTTTGAATATAGGTTAATTATCTTTAAGTGAGTTAGTATGGTGTTAATATGTGGACTGTTTTCGGCAAGTAAGTCGTGAGGAATTGTTAGGTTGTCTCGTAATCTGCAGTCAGTAAGTATGTGTTTAACTATTAATGTCTCGTTACAACATGCGCATACAGGTCTGTCTTGTCGTCCCATTAGATAGGAGTGCGTTAGTAAACTGTGTCCTAAGCGAAGTCTCGTAACAATAACTTGGTCTCGTCTTGTTAGGTTTTCTCTTGACCAGGTTCTTATTGTATTTTTTATTTCCCGCAGTTTGCTTTGAGAGTTAGTCCATTCTGTCTGCCAGTCGTTAACTGTCTTATTTTCAGCTAGTTTGCATAGGTGAGTTGCTGTCATTTTGTTCAGGTCAGGTGTAGGTCTTTGAGTTGCAGTTTTCGCTTGTAAGTCTACTGTAGTGCTCTGTGAAATCCCTTCATGTCCAGGTAACCAAAACATAGTGATATGTCTGTTCTTTGTTTGTAGTTGGAATAATTGTGTAAAAATCTCTATGACAATAGGGTGTGTGCTGTAAATGTTTGTCATTGAGTGTAAGGAGCTTAATGAGTCAGTGCATATTGTTATGTCGTCCGTGTCTGTATCTTCGATGTTTTTGAGTGCTGAAAGCATTGCGTGTTGTTCTGCTGTGTATACAGTAGTGTGATCGGGTAATCTTATGTGATAGGATTCGTTTCTTGTGATGGCGGCAGCACCAGTCCCGTAGTTAGATTTTGATCCGTCCGTAAATATGTAATGAGTGTTGTTATTTTGCCTGAACAGGGAGTTGAATACGTTTTTGTAGTATGTCGAAGATGTTGGGTCTGATTTTTTGTATTTTGTCAGTGTTAGGTCTAGTTTCAGGTTTTTCAATCGCCATGGAGGTATGTCAGTAATGTTATTTGTGTGAACAGGTGTTTGGAAGAGAGTTAGGTCGCTGTGATTAGTTCGTAATGAGAGTGGCGTTTGCTTAACGTTTCTTGCGGTGTATTTTTCGGAGTATTGGTTATATAAAAACTCAATGACACATGGCGTTCCAATAGCTTTACATTTCAATACGAATTTATTGCACATCATAGAAGAGAGGAAGTAGCTTTGGCTCGAATGCGAATCGGTCACACAAACCTTACCCACGTATACCTAATTAACAAGGACCCACCCCCAAAGTGCAGTACATGCCAAGTCCAATTAACTGTCCAGCTCATAATAGAAGAATGCCCTAAATACCGGCACCAATTTGCTGCTGAAGGTATCAACAGAAACCTCGTAGTGTGCCTTGGAAACAATCCCTCAGAAGTTGACATACTGTTAATTTTTCTTAAAACTGCCGGTCCCCTAAAAAACATATAAATTGTCAAGATGTAATCTTAGTATATACTATTTACAATTTAATTTATTTGTATTTGTGGGTGACGAATGATTTTTCGAATATTGCTGTTCGGTGGGAAGGAATATAAAGATCGGAAGGACGAGATCGGGTATTACGGGAGTGAACAGAGGATTTAAATTTAAGAAGTTGAAAAATATAAGAAGGTCGACGGGATTGAATTACTTGGTAAAGGACTGAGCCGAGGAAGTACTGTCGACGATAAAGAGGGAAGAGCCAATTTAGCTCCTGGTAGAAATGTGATATGTGGGAGTCTCTGGGGATCCCGAGGATAAAACGAATAAAACAGTTCATGAGGCGTTTGAGTTTTGCCTCGAGATCGCCAGACAGTCCACCGTACACCAAACAACAATAGTCAAACTGGGGAGGTTTAGGATAATAGGGAGGTTACGAGGAGTTGACGGGTCTTTGTTGGCAGGAGATGGCGGGAGAGGTTGAGCTGTCTCAGGATAAATATGGATCGACGGGAAATTTGGGAAATATGATTTTTCCAGGAAAGGTTCTGATCAAATATGATCCCAAGATTTTTAACTGATTAACAATATTTTATAGGGGTGCTGTTAAGGTAAAGGGCTGGAAAAGGGAAAGTGGAACTTATGAGGGATTGGGAGCCTATAACAATGGCTTCGGATATGTGTGGATTCAGGGAAAGCTTATTAGCTGCGGCCCAAGCATTGATGTTATTAAGATCTACTTACAGCTTGTCTACAGCTCTCGTAGCAAAGAGGGCTTAAAGGATAAAAAAAAAAAAAAAAGAAGGAAAGGAGGGGAAGAAAGGAAAAGGAAAGGAAAAAATAGGTAGCTCTCTGTTAAACCTCCCTACTAATGTTATTATTATTATTGTACAGGTCTTCCCTTAAAAATGTCCTTTTTAATCTGTATGAAATAATACCACCTAAGAGAATGGATATGCTAGTCGTATAAAATAATGAAGGTGCTGGCGTAAAAACATGATAATATGTTAATCGCCACTAAATCCTGATCCTAATCCTATTTGTGTGTTCTCTCTCAGACAAATCTCACTAGTATTTCTAAAGTGACACAACTCGAAATATAACTCAACTGAAAATGTGTCACTCTTGCCTATGTAGGGGCCTTAGGATTAAGACCGAAAGAGTGACACGAGTGCCCTCTGGTGTACAAGCTCTGAAGCTAGGTACATACAGTTTTGATGGTTGATAAAGGGGATATATACCAGGTCTTTCACAGTCATAATTATGGCGGTGTGAATGAAAACGATTTTTGAGTTGTGTCACTTTAGAAATACTAGTCCGAAATGTATAAGCATATAAGCAGTATAGGTTTGTAAGAATTTTACCACACTGAACTGAAGTGACCCCATTTTTCGGTAGAGTTTCAGCTAATAGGAGATATAGTATTTCAGCTATGTATAGTATAGTATTTCAGCTGGTCCGTAAAAATATCAGCTAATACGAGATATATCCGGTTATGAAAGGTGTTTCACCTGATCGGAGGTTCTTCACCTGATAGAAGGTATTTCAGCTGAGGGGAAGTGTTTCGGCTTATTGGAGATATTTCAACTAATAAGAGGTATAGTATTTCAGCTGGTTCGATATATTTCAGCTAATAGGAGATATATCAGGTTATGAAATGTGTTTCACCTGGTCGGAGGTTCTTCAGCTGATAGAAGCTAATTCAGCTGACTGGAGCAACTTTAGCTGATGGGAGATATATGGCTTATGGAACGTGTTTCACCTGGTCGGAGGTTCTTCAGCTGATAGAAGGTATTTCAGCTGACGGGAGGTGTTTCGGCTTATAGGAGATATTTAAACTAATAAGAGATATAGTATTTCAGCTAGTTCGTAAAATTTCAGCTAATAGGAGATATATCAGGTTATGAAAGGTGTTTCTTCAGCTGATAGTAGGTATTTCAGCTGACGGGAAATGTATCAGCTCTTTGGTTTCCTCTTTTTTAAAAGAATATATCTATGTGTGTATGTAAGACACGGAAAAAATGTGCAACGTGTTGGTTATTTTTAGAGTATTGGAAGTAATACATGAAACGTTTTTACAATTTTTGATAATTTTCTAAAATGTACAGGGCAAATTCAGCTCAGTGGAAGAGCACTCGACTCATTCTCTCGATGACCTGGGTTCGAATCTGGGTCCCTCAGTGAAATATTTTGTATCTCTAAGGCTTCGTTCAGACTGGAGCGATGTACGATACACGATATATCATAAGCGATATGGCGCGACGATTTATCGCTAGGAAGGTTCAGACAGCGGGCGATAAATCGGCGCAATCTGTGGAATAAAAATATGGTGGGAACACAATTCTCACTACTTCAGTTGCAAATATGAGCGCAAGTGAAGAAGACATAATAGTGACGTTACTGGTTCAGAGGTAGGATGAGAAGGAAATACTGGCTGCATCCCTACAACCTTAGCAACGAGCAGTATAGCTAGGCTATTGTATCTAGAGACCTTCATCAACATGAAGCAAAATACAGGGAGTTTTATAGAATCAAACCTGAAAACATTCATTTTTTGAAAGGTTTAGTGTCATGAGCCCATAAAAAAAAAAGATACACACTTAAGGAATCCTATTTCTTCAAAAGGCACTAAAGCGCTTTCACTAAATTAATGAAAGAAATCACACAACTGCCTTCTCTTCTTCCTGATATGTTCGCAGCTCGGAGTATCGTACGAAACTAATCGCTGGAGAGACCGACAAGCGGCGCTTCGAGAGATATGTCGCTTGCGATATGTTGTGCAATCGCGCTGCTGTGAACCTTTCTTATCGCCTACCATTACATTTTAACTATTTTGTGTGTGTCACGTATCGCATATCGCGGAGTTGGGATCGATGGATATTAGGAGCCCAGAGCATTGCACTATCACCCTAGTGAGTCGTATGGGCAAAGAATGAGATGCCTCTACAGTTTTGGGCCCCTACGGAACCGTTATTTTTTCATTAGATACATCGAAACTGTGAAATCGTTTTAAGTACAAATTTAGCATTTCAAATTGTTACAAAATTCCCCAAAATAAAGTTTAAGGATTAAATTACGAAAGGATCATCTTAGTCGTAGAAAACAGGTACAGTGATGGTTTAATTCCATTAAAACGAACAGCTAAGACGGCCGATTTCGTATGAATCAGACAAATTTTTATAAGAAAGATTTTTATCTTGAAAGAGATGAATATTACCTACTAAAAGAAATTGGAGACCAGACGCCCGATGACATAACGAAACCTTTATGCCTGGCGTATATGTGGTATTTCTCCTTTTAGGAATATAAAAGGTGTTTATAGGAGGAACTTTCTTTTAGCACGGTTCCTCCCTCCTTCCTCTGCTGGGACTTCAATACCTGACAGGGGTAGGACACTTAGCCGTACTAGTGGGGGGTAATACACCTCATTTTAGCGTGGTTCCTCCCTCACTCCATAGGTAGGAAACCCGCTTATGAGATTGACCTCATGACGGAATCCGGAAGTGGAATAGATAATTTTACGTTTCAGAACCCATAGATCTCGAAAATAACGGCGTTCATAATGTGTGTATATATATATATATATATATATATATATATATATATGTACATGTTTATATATGTGTGTGTTTGAAAATTTCAGGGACCGGAACTGTTATCACAATTTTGTTTCTGATTTAACAGTTAAATCTATAAAAATTGTTTGCAGATAGTTATTTAAAAAATGTATTTGAATTTCTATAGGGCTAGAATTTTTATTCTAAAAATTCTCTTAAGATTTATAAATAAGAATTTTGCGAGTAAAGATTATTTTAAAATTTTGATCTAAAAATTCTTACTTATAAGAATTAAGTATGAGTATTGATTTTTTTTCGTCTCTTATTATGACAAAAATTCGGTAAATTATAATAAAAAAAAAATAAATTGATTTTTTGTGTCTGATAAAGTTTATTTTCTGAAAAATCATTGGTTTTCGAAAATTGTATTAATTTCATTCCTTTATTGCTTGGTGCCAATAATAGTTTTGAAAATAAAAATGTTGTCATGATTTAGCCCGTTGAGTTCTGAGACCCGAAATTCGCCCATTCCCCCGTACGGTAAATTTTCAAGGGTGACAATTTTAATGGAAACGGTTACAATTGACTTGGAAAAGGTTCAAATAGACTTGAAAATCATATATATATATATATATATATATATATATATATATATATATATATATATTAGCTGAATACCCGTGCTTCACCACGGCCGATAAGTATTTTTTATATTGAGTTAAATAAGGTATGATCAAAATTAACGCTACTACATAATTTTGTACAGCTTATTATTGCACGGACTTTAAAGCTACCCAGGAAACACCATGTGGAGGAAACCATTTCCATTGGAAAAAATAAAATAAAAATATAACAACCGCTTAAAAATTTAAGTAAATAGAAAAATTTGAAGTTTTAAGCACTTATCTCTTCGATTGACATCGCCCCACAGAACATTACAACAGAATCTTATTTGTAGAGAATTTAGTAACCTTTCGAATAGCCGCCTTCCACTTACTACGAGTTCCCAACCGTTTTCGAGATTATTTAGAAAATATACTGACATCCGAAAACTTTTATCATATTCATATATATTTTTTTTCATATACTTCGTTTCTGAATACCCAAACAGAAAATGAGTTTTGAAAGGTATTTCTATCAATTTCTCTGGTAAATGGCTACAGAACTCGCTTAAAAAATGGTTTCATTCGCTTTCCTACGTTAAGGAATCTATATATATAGATATATATATATATATATATATATATATATATATATATATATTATATCTATATATATATATATATTTTTAGATGGAACGGCATTTTTCTCCAGCGGTGGTACTCCTCCTCACTTCTTCCCGGAATATTTCGATGGATTCATCTCCATCTTCTTCAGCCAGGTACTTGTTTCTTCCTCGGTGGTAGCCAAGGGAATGACATTTTTCTCGATCTTGGCTCCTTTTCTGCCCTCTATGCCGTTCCATCTAAAAATACTATCCCAGCGACGAAAAATAACATCAAACATATATATATATATATATATATATATATATATATAATAAACAATACAAAAAACACATTTCTTGTCAACTGGAGTTTATAATGAATCAAGGTACATATATATAAATATTTATGCAGTGTACTTTACTGGCGTAGGCTAATAACATATCTATTAACAGCATATACAAAGTGACACGATGCAATTCACCCCGAAGTCGTGTATACTTAAGTAAATAATGAATCAAGAAAACTGTTGAAATAGTAAATATTTTCCCTTCCATGCTTCCAAACAACATCATTCATCAAAATAAGCCCTTAATGAATCGTGCGTCTTTTACGCTATTTCCAAATAGCCCGCCATTAAAAGAAGATCCTACGCATTCATAGAGATAAGAAGGAATCTTATCCTCAACCTTCCAAGGAGATATGCTAATGACCTAATAGCCCTTGAAATATTTATACCTCTATGGAAACAGTGAACAGGAGGAGTTGAAGTTCATTGAACGACCTTGAACTGAACGGCGACCTTCCTTTCACTTACTGAGGAACTAGGTGTATACAAAAACACAATTTCACTTTTCCTTAAAAAAAAATGTTTGTTTATATTTTTCTCCCCGTTTGAGTACCTCTTGTATATTGACTTTCCATAGACATTCCTTAATTAACATATTGTTTTCGTATTGCAAACGAAAATAAAATCATTAATAGAAAACGATGAATAAGCCATAGGATGTTAAAAAAAAATAAAGAAACATTGGAGAATATTGTAAAAATGAGTGCTGAGTAGAGGTCCTTCCTAGATTCATTATGTAACATTTACGACAAATTGTAAGAAATACAAAAGCATAATTAATGCATAAAGAGAAAAATTGAACGTCAATATAAATGTGGTACAAAGAAAAATCCTTCAAGAAAAAATAATAGACGATATAAAGCAGGAAATCACTTTGAAATAAACGGCAAGAAAAGATTTGATGCCAATTTATCAGGTCATCCAAAAAATTAGTATTAATTTGACTTAATAACCCGACACTTTAACTTCCACTCCCGTTTGCCTGTTCACGACAATCCTCTAATCAATAACCTATCCTCATCCCCCATTCCCGATAACCCTCACCGTCGCCTTAAGCGCAAATGGCCTAGAGATCTATTGTAAGCAAACCTTGTAAGATAATATAAATATAAAAAATGTAAATACTGTAAATAATCACCCTAAATGTAACCTAAGATAAAAATTCAAGCAAATAGGTTTTGGCCAATGGGCTTTTAGCACTTTCCTCCGAAGGAAAGTACCTATATTCCTATCGGTCCTTCTTGTCATCTAATCAAAAACATAATAATTATAAGAAATACATAGTGTATTGTATAATTGGCAAATAAAGATATTTAAAAATTTTACTAAATTGAAGGTGGACCAAAAGAACTTAACAATTACAAAGGGACTAATTGAAGCTTGCCCAAAATATTATCTTCAATTCAGCATTGCTTTCACTCGGCATCGTATCGTTCATTCGGAAAATCGTTTTTTTGCCCATTTAAAATATTTTTCATCTCATAAACACTCTTGGATTTGTAATTAATTAAGGAAGGCTTTCAGCCCATAAAAGAAAATTGTAAAAAAAAAAAAGTTAAAAAGTTGTATTATCAACACTTAAGCTATTAACGCCGGGCTATCTACAGGTTGCCGCCCTTTTATAATGCCCACAGCAGGTGGTCGGTCACCCATTCAGGTGACCGATTCAGCCTGGCCCAACGTTGCATAAATTCTGTGATCAACGGGAACCGGTGCATTCAACCTGGCTATGGTCGTTGGCTTATTACTCCTTAATACAATTGAATTATTAATTGATTGCCACTAATAACTAAAACTTTTATTAGACTGTTATTTATAATGCTGAGTGAACCTATCGCCTATTTTCCTCTACTGTTTTTTTTCTTTTTTTTTCATTGTTACGAATTGTCAATCTGTACATCATCATCCACCAGTGTGAATCTATCATAAGTAAAGCACTTATTGCCAAAGCTGAGAAGAGCAGGAATAAATAAATTTTTAAAAAATACACGTTTAACTTTAATCTAAATTAATTGTTTGAGACTTAATTTACATGTTAAATTTGGGAGGTTTCTAATGAAAACGTTATCGGAAAGCAACGCAGGTACAACAAAATACAGATTAAAAAAAATAAAAAAAAAAGGATTCGATAATATCATAAAAGAAGGTGCCGAGAGAAGAACCTTACGACACCCCTGCGAATTCTTCCTCCTCCAAATAGCCCCTCTTTCAATAACATTTCCTTCAACGAGTATGGCCGACTGGATTATGGTATATTTCGGTATTTCACATTATCATCCTTACCTTCTCCTGGGGTTCAAACTACCTATAACAACCTACTCAATATGCCTTTAGCAAAATATAATATCAGGTGAATTGAAGAAAGTATCTTCATATTATTGATGTTTTCCGGTAGTGGGGTTGCTTAATTCCAGAGGGTGAATCAAAATTCAGTCTTCCCACAAATTTTCTCTTTATTTTGCACTAGGCCTTTCAACACAAATGTGCCATCATCAGGTGCTGGCATGCATGTTCATTTATGTTGTTACAGCATAATGCTGTTCCGGCAGAAGCTCGACAAGCTGTATTCATTTTATTGATGTTTTCCGGTAGTGGGGTTGCTTAATTCCAGAGGGTGAATCAAAATTCAGCCTTCCCACAAATTCATATTCTTGAATATGCTTTCCTGTCTTTTCGTTTTCTTTCTTCTGCTTTTAGTGTGTTTGCTCTGCCCGAAAAATCAACTTCCTGCATTTATTATGAAAGTAAGTCATGTTCCATGATTAGCAATATCTATTTTAATAATTAAACTTAAGTAAAATATGGATACTAAAGGAACTTGGACAACTTAAAATAGTCCGACTCGCAGGAAATGCTTCATCTATGCGAGTTTCCTTTGTTAGTCTCAATGTCATTTAGAAAGCCGCGAATTGGAAAAGTGGAAAATTAAAAGACCTATTCCAATTAAATCTTGAGACATTTTTTTCATTTCATCAAAAATTACTTCTGAAAATTTTTTTTAGAGATTTTCGAATTGTGACCATGATTTCCCAACACTTTTCGAGACATGTAAGAAAATATACGAATATCCCAAAACTTTTCATGTCTATTATTAAAATACATTTTTTAAACTTCCTTTGCTTGAAACGCAAGGAAAATTTAAATATCTTAGTTTAGATGGATGTCAACCTTATAAGGTTGTTTCCTTATATTTTGAGTAGATTTTAAAGATTTCTCCAACTTGTCAAAAGCTGGCGGAGGGTACTTCTTTACTAGTTAAAAAATGCTTTTTTTTTTTTTTTTATTTGCTTGAAGAGCTTCGCAGCAAAGGCGATCTGCTCAAAGAAAGTTAATAATAAAAATAAATAAAATAAAAATAATAAGGAAATACTTTCAACTTTACATTCATAATTAACATTGATTGTTCATATATATATATATATATATATATATATATATATATATATATTATAAATATGAACAATCAATGTTATATATATATATATATATATATATATATATATATATATATATATATATATATATATATATATATACAAAACAAAATAAGTAGCAAATAATAAGTAATAAAATAATGGTATAATTGAAATCATAATAAAAATTTATAAAATAATAAGTAGGATCTAACTTAAAGAAAATAAAAACACAAAAAGTAGACAAATACCTCTAAAATT
Source organism: Gonocerus acuteangulatus (assembly GCA_946811695.1). NCBI lineage: Eukaryota > Metazoa > Arthropoda > Insecta > Hemiptera > Coreidae > Gonocerus > Gonocerus acuteangulatus. Next base: position 13,413,842 of record OX328128.1, read on the forward strand.
ATTTTGAGATCAGAAATTTTAACTTTGATTTTAATTTTGCGTTGTTTGTAATAAAGCTATATTTCGTTGTATGTATTCGTTGTCTCTAAGTATGAAATATTTTAGAATCTTGTGAAAATAGTATTCATCAGCAAGAATTATATGTTACAATATCAATTTCCAACTAAGTGATATTATAATTTCCGAAGGAGTACCCCAGGAGTAAATGTTAAGCCCTATCCAATTCCAACATTTATTGCTGATAATTCAATATTTAAGGCTTATGTGTTGCCTATGATATGAATTAATAAATAAAGTAAGTGAAAGCCTAGATAATATATATATTCAGGTACTAACTTCTATAAAACCACCTCAGTTGGGCAAACATTAATTGATTTTTTTAAAATTTTGTTTTCATAAAATAACGAGCAAGAGTTGCTCCCAACGTTTTTTTGTCAATTACCTTATAATAACCACGTTTCGAACATGTTTAGTTCCATCCCCAGACTTCTAAAATGCAAAATAAAAGCAAGAATACGGAGAAAACTGCTTCTATGCCACTATACTAATACAAATACAATATGTAAGGTGTATAATACTAGTACAGTATATAAGGCAGAGATGGGCATAATTTTATTTATAAATAAAAATACGAATTTATTCGTACTTCATATAGTATATTTGTGAATATAAATAAATTCGTACTTCATATATTTCTGAATACGAATATAAATAAATTCGTATTCATAAGTGTGAATACGAATTTATTTTTATTCACATATATTAAATATAAATATACAAATAAAATTTTATTCCCAAATTTTTCTGCGAATAAAAATAAATTTACAGAAAAAATTGTAAATAATCACAAAAAATGTGAATATTTACAAAAAATCAAGTGATTACAAAAAAAAAATCAAATTAGAATATACGAATAAAAATTTATTCACATTATAATTTGTGAATAAAAATTTATTCACAATAAAATTTGCAAATAAATCATGAATTTATTCGTATTAAGATGATATATTATTTTTTATTTTTTTTTATGGAGGTACAGATGACAAACTGTGTCCCTGCAGCATGGCTGGTGGTCCCGCGGCGGACTCGGGGTAAACAAAAAATCTAGGCGCTAATAACCTAGACGTTAAACGCTGTAAAAATGAAAAAAAAAAAAAAAAATCAACTTCAATAACTTTCGTAATATCATCTTAATATGAATAAATTCATGATTTATTTGCGAATTTTATTGTGAATAAATTTTTATTCACAAATTATAATGTGATTTTTTTTGTAATCACTTGATTTTTTGTAAATATTCACATTTTTTGTGATTATTTACAATTTTTTCTGTGAATTTATTTTTATTCGCAGAAAAATTTGCGAATAAAATTTTATTTGCATTTTTATATTTAATATATGTGAATAAAAATAAATTCGTATTCACACTTATGAATACGAATTTATTTATATTCGTATTCACAAATGTATGAAGTACGAATTTATTTACATTCGTATTCACATACGAATAAATTCGTATTTTTATTTATAAATAAAATTATGCCCATCTCTGATATTAGGTACCTACAATTAAGTCATTATAAGACTACTAATGGTTTGTTCAAAATTTCTTTAATATCTTAATGTTTCAAGATTTCATTAATCCTTCCCTATCCTCACCTTCAACTTTCCTTTCGGTTTCATTTCGTTGAAGGCGATATATTAAGAGTTCCTACTTCTAAGCTCCCATATCATGATCCTACGACGCAGATCCTACGACGCAGATCCTACGAGTCCGTATTTTAAAATATTTATCGTTTCCTTTACTATTTGTCGTAAATCAAACAAATGAACAAGTTTACCTTCGAAAATATAGATCAAAGCTCAAATGACAGTTAAATTGCTCACTCCAATGACGTATACAGGAAAAATCTATTGCCTACTTGAATCATAAAACTGTTTAATTTATACTAATACATCAGAAGTATAATCTATTCTACTATATTAAATGTGAAATTTATGATTAGATATGTCAAAGGAGCGTATTTCCTTGTTGATGACTTTGAAATTTATTGTTTTTCATGTCTAGAATCTAGTGATAAATTTGAATTGCCAGGCAAGTATTTTTAAAGTTAAACCTTATTAAGACTTCTAGGAGCCTGGAGATGAAATAGTGTCACAACTTTTTAAGAGAAAAAGGCCGGAAGATGCCACACGGGAAGCTCCAAAAGAAGTGTATATTACACCAATAAATGGACACATTTACAGTGGATACATTGGACAGACAGGAAGATTGGTGTGCACTAGAATAACAGAAGATATGAAGACGGTTAAGAATGGCAACATTGAAAAATCGGCGGTAGCAGAACATTTTTATAACACTAATCATGCTACCCAGTTCGACCAAGTAAGCATTCTGGCGAAAATAGAAAATTATCAAGAACGTATCATAAGGGAAGCTATAGAAATAGTACGATGCCCTGAAAATATCAACAAAGAAGATGGGTACAAGCTCAGCAAATTATGGCATCCGGTAATTAAAACTAGAAAAAAAAAGGAAAAACCAAATTCAGCCAATCAATGATCCAGATGGAACCCACCAACCAGAATCAAGCAAGACCGGGACCAACCAATCAGGGACATGGAAGAGCAGACTACGCCCGCGGATGAATACAAAGAGAGGTATTTATACAGGAGAACTAGAAGAACATCCTCATTCTCAGACTAAGCCCTGAGGAAGCTGGCAGTATGACTAGCGAAACGTCGGCAAAGAAGTTTGTGACACGGTCAATACCTGAAGACTATAATATTTGTAATGACTCGGACCGTGGAAGCCTAAGAGTTAAATTAAACCATTAAATGAGTTTTTGAACGGTGTCCCAAAATGAACACAAGATTTGAATCAAATAGAAAACACTGTTGTTTTCTTTAGATTGTTATTTATTTTATTTAACCGTATACAGGATAAGGTTATGTATTTCTATATTATCAAAGTATCATGGTGTGATATAGACGACCAGTAACATATATTGTTTGACTAGCCTTTATGTCGAATAAGTTTGTTCCAATGATGAGTCCAACTTAAAATCCGAACCGGACAATCACTCTATCTGGATGCATATAGGGATATTTTTGAAAAGTATTCTCCTGCTGGAGAGGTGGGTTTCGAGTCCCTCCGGTGGCAGGCAGTTTTCTCATCTCATGGCCCGCTGTGAAGCTTCCTTGTCTTTCCAAGGGTGTTGGCGCAAATATACCAGATGCCATAATATATTTTAAACAAATACTATTTCTGTCATGGTCTATTATCCAATGCTCATAAGAATCACAATTTTTACTCTATTTCAAATTATTTATTAGATTTACCCTTTATGAGGTTTAAAATTTAAGATACTCTACATATTTTTCAAATTATTTAGTATATCCTTATTAATCATGTGAAAATATTCTAATTTTGTATTTTGAATTATACAGCCCTTTTTTTTTATAGTAGCCTAGCTGTTACCCAGTGTGCCATGCTACACCTACTTTCTGTCTATGACTCTCCCCGTATCAAGATCTACTTGATAGCCAATTATCTATACCCAGTTACGAAAATCGGTCAAACGGTGTGAATTTGTTTATATCTGTCTAGTAGTTCATAATGCAACCGGCAGAGGCCAGCACCACAGTACTTCATCTAACAGCCAACAGAGGACAGCACCATAGCCTGCGAGTAGATAGCTCTTATCAAAGAAAGGTCTCCTTAGTTAGACTGTGACTGTTGAAATAAAATTGAAATAAACTGCATTACATGATTATATAATGATGTAAAGCCATCAATGAGTTCGAGTTATTCTAATTATCAAGAACATCAACAAATAAATTTGAGACATTATTCAAAATGGCCGTCAGAATCTGAATGGTTCAGTGTAGCCAATTTTTCTTGGACAAAACTTTTGACCAAATTTTGAAATTTGATTATTTTGACCTAACCTAGGAGATTTACCGTATCAAGACCTACCTGTGTGCCAAGTTTGGTCAAAATCTGACGAACTGTGTAGATTTGTGTAAGGAACAAACAGAAAAACATACATACAGACAAATAGACAGACTCGTGATTTACATATATATAGATTAAGGGGAAATACTACCTTCTTTGATCAAAATCAAATCTAATTTATTGATAAGAAATAAATCAATATTTTCAATTCTTTATGTCATAGGTAAGTTTTATATCGGACTACACTCATAAAGTATGATCGAACTAGACTGGCTTAAATCAGGTTAACAAGTTCCTGTCTCTAAAACGAAACATATATGCCTTCTTTGACTTCCATTCAATGAAATACCACGGAACAAATGTTTGGCTAGCTAGGAAGGGAAGGTTATCTAGGAACCCTCGAGCCGGTCTAGCTCCGGCGAGTTCGGCCGGATTAGAGACAGAGAGGTATAAGAGAACGCCGTATAAGGGAGAGTCTACTGTATATAAAAATCCAAATAATAAATGAAATAAAATTCATATTTAATATTTCTCATACTCAAAGCAATTGCAGACATGTTTTTTGCTCTACTGAAAGCAATCGCGTATAAAAACTTGAAAAATTGCCTGCTGACTTCTTTGGGTGTGATACAAAGATTTGTTGGGTGCTAAAGGTAGAGATGGGTACGCCGCTAAATCAGAACCCAGGTATACATCTCCATTCCTGTAGCAGGCTTGAATCTTGACCCGGGGTATATTACACCCGAGGGAAATACCATGTCCACCCCTACCGGCTTAATTCATATCCATACCCACTCACTCGCATTTTTTTTTTCTAATATGGACTGTTATTTTTTTCCCCCCCTGCAAACCTTTAGTCATAGAATGGAGTCACGTGATAAATGTACCCCTTGTTATCCGCGCTTGGATTTAATATTCGCTTTCTTTCGGCGATTCGTCTGCCTGTAGGTGGGATTGCATATTTATTAAGTCATGGGGGAGGAAAAGGGTTCTTGATTTGTACAAATACAAACTGCACAATTTGTCTGAAATTATTTTCATTTAATAAAAAGAGAGCACCTCCCGCAGTTACTACATAAACAAGGCAATCAATGCATAATACATTCTTCATTACGTGAGTTCGATATATAATCATGTATTAATTTAGCAAAAATTATGCCATTATGTAAAACATTTGGAGACCCCATCCATAAACCATGTATATGTCAAAAAATGAACGTGAAATGTATATGTATATATAACTTTGGTTTACTAGAATTTTATTTTTTATGAGCTTCCTTGACTAATCAAAAAGATTGATTATGTGCAGGAATCGATTCTAAATATGCCAATAATTCAAATTTTTTACTAAAATCCCGATAGATTTTAAAATTAAAAACCATTTTTCTTCATCTTTATTACAAGAAATCATGAATAAAAAAAAAAAATGAACTTTTCAGGACATTAAACAGTAAAGTTTCTCAAAACTATATATTTCAAACCGGTAGATAAGCCAGCGCTTTCAATTTTCACCCGATCAACATAAGATTTTACCTGCAGATTCCTATTGTTTCTAGTGCAGTACGTAGAAATTTTTCTATTCATTGAATTATTTCGATTTTTACATAATGAAAAATCGTTCACTATTTTGGAAGAAATTAATACTTCTTAAAAATGCGATGTAGTTTATTAGAGTTAACCTTCTTCTTTCGAAATAATTTGAGTTTTTTTGTTCTAGATTAAAAATTGCCACCTGCAGACTATCGTCCTTGAAGAAAATAGGTTTTCCAGTCAGACACTTCGCCCTCCCTTTTTTTTCGAAGAATTGAAACTTATTGTTTTTGGATACTTAAATCTATTATACAAAAATCTCGTGTCTGCCTGTTTGTCTGTTCGTATGTTTCTTCTTTATACATATCCACACCATTTGACCGATTTTGACCAAACCTGGAATACTGGTACGGGAAGTCTCGTAGGCTAAGTCAAAAGCGTCTACCAGCTGTCTATCTGCATGTTTGTTCCTTATAAAAATCCACACCCTTCGTCCGATTTTGACCAAACATGGCGCACAGGTAGGTCGTGATACGGGGAGTGTCATAGGCTAGGTCAAAAACGTCAACCAGCTTTCTGTCTGTATGTTTGTTCCTTATACAAACCCACAACGATTTGACACGGGGAGAATCATGGGCTAGTTTAAAATCGTCTATGACTCACAGTTCGGAGATCGAGAGTTCGAAACAATGAACCCAAATAGTTACAGATTTGCGTTATTAGATTTTAATATTAATAATTATAGCTGCAGAAAGTAGGTGTAGCTCGCCGGGTAACAGCTAGTATATATATATATATATATATATATATATATATATATATATATATATATATATAAATCTCGTGTTTGTCTGTTAATCTGTTTGTGGGTTTGTTCCTTATACAAATCCACACCGTTTGACCGATTTTGACCAAACTTGGCACACATGTAGGTCTTGATCCGGGGAGTGTCATAGGCTAGGACTCACATTTTTGAGGTCACGGATTCGAAACTGTGAACACGAAAAGTTACAGATTTTTGCTATTATATTTTAATATTACTTATTTGGTTTCTAATTTATTTCGGTTTTTCTATATGCAGAAAGTATGTGTAGCATGGCACGCCGGGTAACAGCTATTATCTCATATAAAACGATTGATATAAAGAATTGAAAAAAATTGATTTACGTATTCTTTATTTCATTATAAGGGCTTCGCAACTATGGCTATGAGCCCTAATACAGATTATGAAATAATTATACTACATTTACGCTATGTTGACGTTTATATAATTTACGTTTACACTTATATGACGGGGTGAGAAGCCAAGGGGTACAAGTGACATTTTTAAAAAAATCGAGTTAAGTGGAGTTCTGGATAGTTAATACATACGAAATGTTGGTGGCAAAGGGATATAAGTAAATGTCTGGTATTTGCTGAGAAATAGCGGAAATAAAATCAATTACTTTAAAAATGAGCAGATTTGTTTGGTGCACAAGGGATACAAGTGACATTTGCCCCGTGTTATAAAGTGGATCTTTGAGGCACCATATCTCGAAAACCTTCGATAGGACACTGTAATTAACATGTAGGCAAATTTATAAAAAATTAGGTCGAAAATGGAAGCTTAATTAATTTATTTTAGGTCCTTTATTTAATTTACTTTAATTGATACATTGCTCCAATAAAATATGGGGAGACTTTTTAAGGGTTGTATTTTGGGATTTAGACGATTGCGTCAGTTGAAGAATTACTTGGAAAGGCTTTATGTCAATTTTTGTGTAAAAACTCAAAGATTGTATGCCTTAGAAAATTTATAATATACAAAAATATAAGCAAAGTCCGACTCGCAGGAACCGCGTCATCTTAGCGCGGTTACGTACATCTGGAAGAAATGGAATAGATTAGCATCACAAATCACAGGAAACTGACAGTAGCCAACTTACACAGAAACATACACAAGTGTCGTATGGTCAAGAATCAGATACCTCTACACTATCTGCCCCTCTGGGCCCTTGTGTGGCCTGTTACGGGGCTGATTTATATATTAAATCAAATGGCTTTGATTTTCATCCCAGGCGGTAGTAATACCCCTTAAGAAGCTACCAAGCATTTGATCGTTTCTTGTAATCTTCTAAGAGTTATTACAATTAGAGCCATTAGCCCTGATGTTCCAAACAGTAGGCGACAACATAATGACCAGTTCATTAGTTCCTTCCGAAACAAACAAAAATATTTGGAACTATTCCATGAGTCGTTAGATCCGATAATCGGTTTGTTTGGACCCGCTGACGTTTAAATGGCAGGCGTTTTAAAAAAAGCCTTGACCAAGGGGATTTTCCTGAAGTTACAGCCTACAGCTCAAAAGAATAATTGCTTGGTCTTTTTATTATTGAGGATTGGGTTCAAAAGAATGTCTTTGGGCCAATTCGTTAAAAAAAAATATAAAAAATGCATCAATAGAAAACAAATTCTATCATTTTAGACGGGCATTTTTTGCGCGAGTCTAATCTAAAATTTTTATCTAATTTTTTTTTTTTTTTTTTTTTTTTTTTTTTTTTTTTTTTTTTTTTTTTTTTTTTTTTTTTTTAACGGCGCATCTACATCTTGGCCATTAGCGCCGGGCTATCTACAGGTTGCCACCCTTTTCTAATGCCAACAGCACGTGGTCGGTCACCCATTCAGGTACTGACCACGCCCGACGTTGCTTAACTTCGGTGATCTACGGGAACCGGTGCACTCAACGTGGCTATGGCCGTTGGCGTTTTATCTAATTGAAATTAAAACAATCGGTGATTTTATTTCTGGTTTTTGTTGTTTCTGCCAATTTTCAGAAAATAAAATTCTGGATAATGTTGAACTGTGCTATCTCCAGACTTTTCCAGAGGTGCTGTAGTCAGTCAGAAAACTTTTTATTAATTTTCATTTTTTTTTTCTTTAGTTGGAAGCTCTTTTCAGAGATTTTAAGAAAATCATTGCTTACTCGATGCGACATTGAAAATCCCAAGAAAACTGAAAATAGATGCCTTACGTTTAGGGAAGAAACACACGTATAGGGAATTAAAAGGTTCTATGGATTCTTGAATTAACTTAGCAGGTTACTTAGAATGCAAAATAAAAACAAATAAAAAGGAAGAAACTTCTCCTATATCACTAATACTAATAAAAATACAATATATAAAGTATATAATAATACAATGTATTAGATACCTTAAAATAAGTCGTGTTAAGGTCTACTATTATTAGAATGTAAAATAAAAACAAATAAAAAGGAAGAAACTTCTCCTATATCACTAATACTAATGCAATTACAATATATAAAGTATATAATAATACAATGTATAAGATACCTTAAAATAAGTCGTGTTAAGGTCTACTATTATTAGAATGTAAAATAAAAACAAATAAAAAGGAAAAAACTTCTCCTATAGCACTAATACTAATGCAATTACAATATATAAAGTATATAATAATACAATGTATTAGATACCTTAAAATAAGTCGTGTTAAGGTCTACTATTATTAGAATGTAAAATAAAAACAAATAAAAAGGAAGAAACTTCTCCTATATCACTAATACTAATGCAATTACAATATATAAAGTATATAATAATACAATGTATTAGATACCTTAATATAAGTCGTGTTAAGGTCTACTATTATTAGAATGTAAAATAAAAACAAATAAAAAGGAAGAAACTTCTCCTATATCACTAATACTAATGAAATTACAATATATAAAGTATATAATAATACAATGTATTAGATACCTTAAAATAAGTCGTGTTAAGGTCTACTATTATTAGAATGTAAAATAAAAACAAATAAAAAGGAAGAAACTTCTCCTATATCACTAATACTAATGCAATTACAATATATAAAGTATATAATAATACAATGTATTAGATACCTTAAAATAAGTCGTGTTAAGGTCTACTATTATTAGAATGTAAAATAAAAACAAATAAAAAGGAAGAAACTTCTCCTATATCACTAATACTAATGCAATTACAATATATAAAGTATATAATAATACAATGTATTAGATACCTTAAAATAAGTCGTGTTAAGGTCTACTATTATTAGAATGTAAAATAAAAACAAATAAAAAGGAAGAAACTTCTCCTATATCACTAATACTAATGCAATTACAATATATAAAGTATATAATAATACAATGTATTAGATACCTTAAAATATGTCGTGTTAAGGTCTACTATTATTAGAATGTAAAATAAAAACAAATAAAAAGGAAGAAACTTCTCCTATATCACTAATACTAATGCAATTACAATATATAAAGTATATAATAATACAATGTATTAGATACCTTAAAATAAGTCGTGTTAAGGTCTACTATTATTAGAATGTAAAATAAAAACAAATAAAAAGGAAGAAACTTCTCCTATATCACTAATACTAATGCAAATACAATATATAAAGTATATAATAATACAATGTATTAGATACCTTAAAATAAGTCGTGTTAAGGTCTACTATTATTAGAATGTAAAATAAAAACAAATAAAAAGGCAGAAACTTCTCCTATATCACTAATACTAATGCAATTACAATATATAAAGTATATAATAATACAATGTATTAGATACCTTAAAATAAGTCGTGTTAAGGTCTACTATTATTAGAATGTAAAATAAAAACAAATAAAAAGGAAGAAACTTCTCCTATATCACTAATACTAATGCAATTACAATATATAAAGTATATAATAATACAATGTATTAGATACCTTAAAATAAGTCGTGTTAAGGTCTACTATTATTAGAATGTAAAATAAAAACAAATAAAAAGGAAGAAACTTCTCCTATATCACTAATACTAATGCAATTACAATATATAAAGTATATAATAATACAATGTATTAGATACCTTAAAATAAGTCGTGTTAAGGTCTACTATTATTAGAATGTAAAATAAAAACAAATAAAAAGGCAGAAACTTCTCCTATATCACTAATACTAATAAAAATACAATATATAAAGTATATAATAATACAATGTATTAGATACCTTAAAATAAGTCGTGTTAAGGTCTACTATTATTAGAATGTAAAATAAAAACAAATAAAAAGGAAGAAACTTCTCCTATATCACTAATACTAATGCAATTACAATATATAAAGTATATAATAATACAATGTATTAGATACCTTAAAATAAGTCGTGTTAAGGTCTACTATTATTAGAATGTAAAATAAAAACAAATAAAAAGGCAGAAACTTCTCCTATATCACTAATACTAATGCAATTACAATATATAAAGTATATAATAATACAATGTATTAGATACCTTAAAATAAGTCGTGTTAAGGTCTACTATTATTAGAATGTAAAATAAAAACAAATAAAAAGGCAGAAACTTCTCCTATATCACTAATACTAATAAAAATACAATATATAAAGTATATAATAATACAATGTATTAGATACCTTAAAATAAGTCGTGTTAAGGTCTACTATTATTAGAATGTAAAATAAAAACAAATAAAAATGCAGAAACTTCTCCTATATCACTAATACTAATAAAAATACAATATATAAAGTATATAATAATACAATGTATTAGATACCTTAAAATAAGTCGTGTTAAGGTCTACTATTATTAGAATGTAAAATAAAAACAAATAAAAAGGAAGAAACTTCTCCTATATCACTAATACTAATAAAAATACAATATATAAAGTATATAATAATACAATGTATTAGATACCTTAAAATAAGTCGTGTTAAGGTCTACTATTATTTTTATAATTTCATAATAAGATCCATAAATTTAGAATTTTCAGAGTAAATGTTAAATCCAGGTAAGAATCTTCTGAAAGGATTATAGAAATATAGTGGTGACGAGTAAATATGTTCATACCATGAACCCATTAGCGCCGGGCGTTACCATATGGTAACGCCAATATCTAAGCGATGATAGAAAAATTATATCATGTTCTAAGTTCGTAAAATTCATTTATTTGTATTAAGAATTTTTGAAAAAAAAAAAAAAAATAACTCCGGTGCTAATGGGTTATAGGCTGATTAATAAGAGAAAAAGGTCCGAAACGTCGCAAAAATAAGTTACTTCAAGAATTTTAAAAAATAATTTATTTTTTTTTGAGAATTAGAATAGTAAAAATATTTATTTTTGAAGTCAATGCAAACTAAATAATTATTATTACTTGTCGGTAGGTACAACGAGACTCCGCCTTGGCCCCGCTCCTGCCGTCCTATTATAATTCGGGTAGCTCTCTCCGACTAACAGCCCCCCACCGAGGACAGGGGTAGTAAAATGCAAACCGTGTGCCCCTAGGGGCCTATAATATGGTAATGTGTACCGTTCCTGTTTTAAATTACGACCCGGATGTCAATGGGCCGATCCGAGCTTATCTGGATGCCAACAACTTCACAGATACCGCCCGTCATGATTACAACGCTCCTAGCATACCTACAACCACCTCATCACTACATGGCTGTTTGTAACCTACAAACAACAAGTACCTTTGATGGTTCAGACATTCTTTTTTATCGCATCATGAAATAATTCAAAAATGCCTATGTACGTTATTTTTCTTGGTATTTAATCATAATTAGAATTAATTATTGTAAGGTTTCATTATGATTAGAATTTATTATTATTAAGTTTAATTATTGTTGGAATTACAATCAATTGTGAGAGGCATTCAAATATTTTTATGGTCCTCGTGTTAGGCAAGAGAGCCTGGTCTGCCATTTTTATTCTTATTCTTATAGCCGGCCCATGCGTTGATTGCTCGTTATGCGCGTGTATGCCAGTGGCTTTTAATGGTTTGTTTTCCGCTTCCCTTGACGTTATAAGTTGTTCTTGGCATTATTATTCCTATAGCCGGCCCATGTTTGTTATACTGGACCTACCTACCCGGCGAATGGTGAGATACTTCCATAATTCCCTCAATTCTCTTCCTAAACCCTGTTTCTCTTCTTCTCGCCTTTCAATGCCGCATGCCTGGAGGTGGATCCCCTGAAGGTAAGGCTAATTATTATTATGTTTACAATATGTTTGGGTTGTATCCATATTTCATCCTTTTCTTTTAAACGACCTAACCAGTGCAACCACATTTTTTTTCTTCCCTAATAATATTCCATAGTCTACTTAAAATAAAAATATTTTTAAAAATAAGTCTGACTCGCTTGTTTCAGTTCTTATATCTAGTTTCATTTGGAAAACTTGGAATACAAACATACAAACAAAATCGGTCCATCCGGAGAGGGGATTTACTCCGGAGCCAAAATAGTTATTTGCCAATACCAGTCGTAATTTTTGTTATATTTCAACGAAACTCGGTGTTCGTTCTGGTCAACTAAAGAGAAAAATGTGTTGTAAAAATAAACTAAATCGGTTTATTAGGAGGGGGGGGGAGGGGTTCACTCCGGACCCAAATTACTAATTTGCTCATACCGGTCGTAATTTCTGCTGTATTGTAACGAAACGCGGTATACGTCCTGGGTATCTAAGAAGGAAGAAGTGTTGTAAAAATGAACTAAATCGGTCTATCGGAAGGGGGGGATTTACTTTGTACTATGTTTGAATAGAATTGAAACAGGTGTTATTTATGTTTTTATTTTATTTATCTATATAGGTTATTTTAAGCAAATTATTCAGGAATGCACTCGACACTACCCAATTCTGAGGAAAGTGCTTAGTTATGCAGCTCCTGCGTGACGGACTTTAATATCGTGTTATTTGTTATTTCTAGTAGCGTAAGCGAGTTATTTCCGCTTGACTACTAACAATTTTCTATGCATCGTCAATCTAACATTGCATCAAAATGTTTTTGCAGGAGGTGTTTTTCATCATATTAAGCACCCCTGCAAAAACATTTCGATGCATCGTCAATCTGACATTGCATCAAAATGTTTTTGCAGGAGGTATTTTTCATCATATTAAGCACCCCTGCAAAAACATTTCGATGCATCGTCAATCTGACATTGCATCAAAATGTTTTTGCAGGAGGTGTTTTTCATCATATTAAGCACCCCTGCAAAAACATTTCGATGCATCGTCAATCTGACATTGCATCAAAATGTTTTTGCAGGAGGTGTTTTTCATCATATTAAGCACCCCTGCAAAAACATTTCGATGCATCTTCAATCTGACATTGCATCAAAATGTTTTTGCAGGAGGTGTTTTTCATCATATTAAACACCCCTGCAAAAACATTTCGATGCATCGTCAATCTGACATTGCATCAAAATGTTTTTGCAGGAGGTGTTTTTCATCATATTAAGCACCCCTGCAAAAACATTTCGATGCATCGTCAATCTGACATTGCATCAAAATGTTTTTGCAGGAGGTGTTTTTCATCATATTAAGCACCCCTGCAAAAACATTTCTATGCATCGTCAATCTGACATTGCATCAAAATGTTTTTGTAGGAGGTGTTTTTCATCATATTAAGCACCCCTGCAAAAACATTTCGATGCAAATTGAGATTGACGCACCACGATGCATAGAAAAATGGCAGTTACACCAAATTACAGAAAAATTCTTCACATTTACTTACATTGTTTTTTGGGGGAAAATATATATTAAGGAAAAAAGGCCCAAACTCTAAGGCATGCAGGCAATTTTCTTCTTTTAGCACTTTCCTCCGAAGGAAAGTAGCTATTGAGGTTGGACTCATGACGGAATTTTTGAAAAATTTCTTCAAATCTTTATCGATCCTACCTAGTAGACACCGAAAATGACCCCCGTTAAAATTTATATATATCTATATATATATATATATATATATATGCATATATATATATATATATATATATATGTGTCTGTTAACACGATAGCGGCCAGAGTTTTTGTTTTTTCGTCACGAAACTTGGTATATAGCATTCAATTAGCAAACGATTGAACGAGTTCGTTAACCACCAAAGTCGGTCCACCGGAAGGGGGGGTTTACCCCGAACCCAAAACACTAATTTGACTATGTCAGCCGTAATATTTGTTATATTTCAACGAAACTTGGTATTCGTAGTGGTAATATAGAGAGAAAAGTGAGATATAAAAATGAACTAGATCGGTTCATTAGAAGGGGGGGTTTACTCCGGACCCACAATACCAATTCGCCACTACCAGCCGTGATTTTTGGTATATTTCGATGAAACTCGGTATTCGTAGTGGTAATCCACAGGTAAATAACTGTTGTAAAAATAAACTAAATCGGTTCATTAGGAGGGGGGTTTACTCCGGACCCACAATACCAATTCGCCACTACCAGCCGTGATTTTTGGTATATTTCGACGAAACTCGGTATTCTTAGTGGTAATCTACAGGTAAATATGTGTTGTAAAAATAAACTAAATCGGTTCATTAGAAGGGGGGGGGGTTTACTCTTGACCCAAATTCTTAATATACTCATACCGGTCGTAATTTCTGCTGTATTGTAACGAAACGCGGTATACGTCGTGGGTAACTCATGAGGAAGAAGTGTTGTAAAAATGAGCTGAATCGGTCAATCGGAAAGCGGGGGTTTAATTTGTAATATATTTCAATAGAAAAGCCCGTCAGACGTAGGTTCACAAAGCCGCCGCAAGGAGCGCTTTCTACTACTAGAGTGACTGTATCCTGTTCCTGCGTTAGATCAAAATACGATAATATGAGGTTTTTTGTATTTATTACGTAGTGTAATAGGTACCATGTGTAAACATAACTCTGGAAGCAAATTATTAATTGATCAGTTACTCATTACAAATTTAAAAGAGAACTATTCATGTTTTTATTTTATTTATATAGGATATTTTAAGCAAATTGTTCTGGAAAGCAATCTACACTACCCAAATTCTGAGGAAAGTGCTTAGTTATGCAGCTCCTGCGTGACGGACTTTTTTATTTTTGTAATATCCTTTGAAGTCCCATTAAGTTTACAATGTTTGTTTAATTCTGGAAATTTATTTATATAACTTTGCTGAGGGAATCGCTTCATGTATAAATAAATTCAAGGGTGACTAACGCACAATTAGAACTAACTGAGAAAATTGAAGTATGTAGAAGAATCTAAAAAAAAAAGATTGTTGATGGAAAATGAATTTAATTTGGCCAATGGATTACAATTAATGGGACAGACGCTTTAGAGTTTTATCACGCTTACTGGACAAACGCTCGAAACTTTCATTGACTTATATACAATACCATACTCCGACCAATATGGACTTATGGACTAGAACTATGTGGTTCCATTAAACCTTCCAATTCCTACAGAATACAAACAATACAATCCAAAATCCTTCGAAAAATATCCAATGCTCCTTACTATGTCTCGAACTTAACCCTGCATAATGACTTCAATATCCCCTTTATCCAATCCCTGGCCAAATCAGTCTATCAGAAGTTCCATTCCTATCTCCCCGGCCATCCAAATCCTTTGATAAACTCTCTATCCTCCTTCCATAATCCACAAAATCGTCATAGAATGCTCAAAATTTATCGTGAGTTTTGTAATTGTACATATTACCACATCATGCCTTACACTGTTAATTTTCCAAAACCAGCAAAATTACTGGAAATATGTTTACATATTGTTGTAATTATCAATAAAGGTTTAAAAAAAAAATAATAAAATAAATTGGGCCAATTAAAATCATTTCTGTCACCAACAAGAATTTTTTTTCAAATTCTTCTTAACTTTAACTCCAATTTTCCCAGTTCATTCTAATATGATCTTTAGCACTGAGCCCTTCAATTAAAATAAAGACAAAAAACATGAAACATTATGCGGGCACACAATATGACAAAGCTCTTTATTAATCTTTGCCAATTCCGTAACCTTCCTGCTTACAGACTCAAGGGCCTCCATACCTGAGGTTAATTCCGAACACGTGTCTTGAATATAGAAACGTGTCATCATTTGAATACATCAATACAATTACACGTTTATAATGTACATCAACATCTGTAACAGGTTCGAATGGACCATTACTGTAGTATAATTGTATTGTAATTTACAATTGAATATGCAACTAATGTGTTGGACAACGCATGGTTGTACTGACCATTGAGTAAAGTACCCCTTGATGATTGAAATGCTTAGCGTAGAGAATTACAGCAATAAGGAGGCAGCTCCATTTTTTGGGATTTTCTGGTCAGAACATTATCATGGATTTAAAAACTATCCCTATCTTCTGGTATAATAAGGAAGGAGATCTGATCACTACAATAGTGAAATCACAGCTACGAGACCGCAGTGTGAGGTACACTATTGACTTTCCACCTGCATTCAGCCAACCCCTGCACTTAAAAACTTAAAAGTCCGACTCGCAGGAACTGCGTCATCTTAGCGCGGTTCCGTTCATATCCCTAGTCTAATTTGGAAAGATTAAAATACAAACAGTTATTATTTTGGTTCCACCAGTCTTCTTTTTTTTTTTTTTTAAATTAATTATTATAATGGCGTGTCAACCCTTAAGGTCACTAACGCCATTCCTGTGTGTAGTAAAGTCTTGAAAGGTCATGATTTACAATCTTACCTGGAAGGGTCTAGAACACACTAGAAACACTAGAAACGGAACCGCTAGTGACAAGGTCTTGGAATCCTGGAAATCTATATTTCTAACAATAAATTGTTTTTGTTATTTTACTTAACCAGTTTTATTGTCAAATACATTAGCCAACTATAAGCAATAAAAAAATAACAAGGAATAAAACAGACAAAAAGAACCTTTCGAATAAACGAAATCAATTAATTTAAAGTTTTAAGCACTTATTTCTCCGATTGATATCGCCTAATTAAAACTTTCTTCAGAACCTTTTTTGTAGAGAATTTAGTAAGCTTTCGAATGGTAATCTTCCGCTTCACAAGATTGTCAACGGTTTTCGAGATACTAACGAAAGTATACAAAGTTACCAAAACTTTTTTTGTCTGTTAATAAAATATTTGATTCTAACCCTTCCTTTACTCTAAACGTAACAAAAATTTCAACATATTAGTGTTGATGGAATTCAAACATGCAGAAAATTTTTCAACTGTATTCCATAATTCTAAGAAGCAAAATCAAAGACAAACAACCCTCCCTAGGAAGGACGCTAGGCAGTTGAAAAGCTATATCTTGGAAATCCATATCTCTAACATTAAATTGTTTTTTTATTTTTCTTAACCTGTTTTATTTTCAAATACATTATCCAACTATAAGCAATTAAAAAATAACAAGGAATAAAAAACACACAAAAAGAACAGTTCAAATAAGCGAAATCAATTACTTTAAAGTTTTAAGCTCTTATTTCTCCGATTGACATCGCCTAATCAAAACTTTCATTAGAACCTTTTTTTTTAGAGAATTTAATAACCTTTCTAATGGTATTCTTCCGTTTAACAAGATTCTCAACCTTTTTCGAGATATTAAGGAAAGTAAACAAAGTTACTAAAACTTTTTATGTCTGTTAATAAAATATTTTATTCTAACCCTTCCTTAACTCCAAACGTAACAAAAATTTCAACGTATTAGTTTTAATGAAAGTAGAACATGCAGAAAATATTTCAACTGAATCCCTATGATTCTAAGTACCCCAAACCAAAAACGGTATTCCGAAAACTATTTTTCCAATTTTCTCGAAAACGGTTAAAGCTATCGCCTTGAAAATGGTTTCGTTCGTTTTCCTAGCCCAAGAAGCCTATAAAACGAGTACTTACAAGCTTATGAAGTCAAAAACGTAAGCGTTTACGATTTTTTTTTGCGCGAATTTCGCCCCAAACGCTATCTTCCCAGTGAGCGGATTCTGCTGGTTAACGAAATTGACCTTTCAAATTGGACGACGGATTTTTGTACCAAATTTTCATCACAATCGGACCATTCGGGAAGCCAGAAATGAGCGAACAGACAAATATTATTATATATAATATATATTAATATATATATTATATATATATATATATATATAAATAAATATATACATATATATATACAAATTTGAACCACCGTTATTTTCGGTTTCTAGGGGTTCTGAAACGCGAAATTTTCTAGTCGGCACTTTCGGATTGTTTCATTGTATCAACCTTATAAGCGGGGTTCCTCCCTATTGAGGAGGGAGGAAACCGCGCTAATAAAAATTCAATGATCCTCGCATACAAATATGTCAGAGAAAACGAGATGCCGTTCGACAATACATTAAAATGTGTAGCTTCATCAGCTACACTGCCGATCATGAATTTTGCATTTTTTTATGTTTTTT